>ML780976.1:154415-168466 GCA_009831015.1 Picea engelmannii
GCCAGAAGGCTTTGTAGTGAAGGGAAAGAAAGAGTTGGTCTGTAAGCTAAAGAAGTCACTATATGGTCTGAAGCAATCACCTAGGATGTGGTACCAAAAGTTTGACACATACATCCTTGGATTGGGATTTGTGAGAAGCAGGGTCGATCACTGTGTATATTCCAAGCAGGTTGGTGATCACTTCATTTATGTAGTGTTGTATGTTGATGACATGTTGCTGGTAGGAAATAACATGGATGTTATCAAGGAGGTGAAATCACAGCTATCCTCCAAATTTGACATGAAGGATCTCGGTGCTGCTAACTTCATTTTGGGAATGGAGATTAAAATAGATCGTGCAAACAAGAAACTCTGGTTGAATCAGAGAAAATATGTTGAGACGATATTGCAGAGGTTTAATATGCATGGAAGTAAACCGATCAAAGTTCCTATTCCTATAGGTGCAAAGTTATCTACAGATCAGTGTCCCAAGACACATGAAGAAGAAGAGGACATGTCCCATGTTCCGTATGCCAGTGCATTCGACAGTTTGATGTATTCAATGGTTTGTATTAGACCAAACATTGCACATGCAATGCGAGTTTTGAGCAGGTATATGTCGAAACCAGGGAAGGAGCATTGAACAACAATAAACAGGGTCTTCAGGTCTTTGTGTGTCACTACCAATTATGGATTGTGCTACCAAGGAAGACTAGGATTGGACATAGTGGTGGACATACATGGGTTTGTTGATGCAGACTGGGTTGGAGATCTAGATCGTAGAAGATCCACATGTGGGTATGTGTTTAACCTATTTGGAGGAGCAATCAGTTGGATGAGAAAAAGACAGGTTGTAGTGGCACTCTCAACTACATAAGCTGAATACATGACAACCACTCATGCAAGAAAGGAAGCAATATGGTTACAGAGATTGTGTTTAGATATTGGGTTGATACAAAAAGTAGTGAGATTAGAGTGTGACAGTCAGAGTCCAATCTTCCTGGCAAAGAACCCTGCTTATCATTCGAAGACAAAGCATATTGATGTTTAGTATCACTTTGTGAGAGACATGGTTGAAGAAAAGAAGGTGTTGTTGGAAAAGGTTGACACTTTGAAGAATGTTGTAGATTCATTGACAAAGTCCGTGAGCACAGAGAAGTTCTCCTGGTGTAGAGTAACAATGGGTATTGTTGCCCTGGATTGTTGACTATGTAATCTTGTGAACCCCTATATGCAAAGAAAACAACAAGTGAGAGAATGTTGGGTATGTGTTATTATCTTTGCATGTGTGTGTGTGTGTGTGGGTGCGTCAGATTCGACAACTGCGTCTGACGATCCCAACTTCCTATGCCCTTTGTGTTGTGTGCGTTGGGCGCTTTCCTAGGAGGGTCCTAGGGGGGGGGGGGCAGGTTTGATCCCCCCTGGCTACGCGTAGCGCCCCAATTTTTTTTTTTGGGCGGGTTTTGCTATTTTAGCGGATTTTGCTATTTTTAGCGGTTTTATAAATTAATCTCGAATTAAGGGATTAGGGTTTTGGTAGCTAAAGAATACCTAAAATATTGTATATATTGTATGGTGAATGGTGAAATTAATACAATGAAGAGTTGAAAGGTGCGGCACCAAGGAAGGCTGGTTTTCTCCCGGTTAAGGGTTTCCAGCGTAAATCTCTGTGTACTGTGTATGAGCCATTGATTAATTTATGTTTTGCTTAAGAATCTGTATGCATTGCTTTACTTCACAGGTTTAAAACTTACACTTGTACCTTCATGAAGGAAGACTTAATTGCTCAACCACCAGGTCTTTTCTCATTAATTGGTTTCTTCTGAACAAAGGAAAGGTAAAATACTTCAAATAGATTTAGGCACTAAGGCTTTCTTGGTTGGAGGTTAATTCGTTGGGTAAACAATGTAATTCCCAATACCCCCTCACTAGCTACTGTTCGTGTTATCATGGCTAATACCCGCGTTCCACACTTCAGTCAACTACTTGGTCTTCCTTTATTAAATAAAAATACATTTGATTTATATGTACAGTATCAAATATCCAAGTCATGGCTCACGACAGTGTAAAGTCATAATCCTTATTACAAATTGGGGGAAAATGGCATGTTACAATGAAGACTTTGGTGATGAAATATTATTTTTCATATTTTATTGTAATATATGTCTATCCATTAGGACAAAGTTGTAAAGTTAATTTTCCAAATAGAATTAGAAGGCCAAGAACCATGATGATAGAAAGCCAAGAGTTGAGCAAGTAGAAGGTTAAAGGTCATTTATGATTTCTATAAAAGAGACATTTGCTCTTCTGCAAAGGATCCCCTTTTTTGTATTGCAAGCTATCTTCATATGTGGAACATAGTGGCATTGTTAGCTTATGCATCATACTCTTATGATATTGTTGATGGTTGTAAGTTATCTTTTCCATTCACCACTTCTTTGAGTGCTTGTGAGTTTGGATATGTTATCTCATGGATGTTGTGGCAAATGTACATTCTCTTGATAACCATGTTCGTGATTGCTTATTATACATTATGCTAACTTGTTGAACATAAATCTCGGTATACATAAACTATCTTTAGTCCTTAGAGCAAGCTTGGAAGTATCATGTAAACAATAGAAGTAAATTATTCTCTATACTTTTTGCATGTCTTTCCTTGATTTATGTTTAACACTTTTGATTCAAAACATGTCTTTTTACTGGTAATTGAATTATCTTCGTGCATGTGTGGAGAGGTTTTAGTTGGCTCATGTTTTAATACTATTGTGAAGTTGTTGATGGTTGTAAGTTATCTTTGCCATTCATTGCTTCCTTGGTTGCTTGTGAAGATGAATGCCACGTCTTGTTAATCTCGTGGCAAATGAACATTGTTTTAATTACCACTTATTTTATGTTATGCTAACAAGTTGGATTCAATGTCAATGATAGAGGTAGGATATCCTCCCTGCACTCTATACCTTCCTCATGTTTCATATCAATTTTGTGCTATTTAATGTGCACTTCTAGCTAGGGTAAGATAGATAGATTAGATAGATTAGATGGAAATATATTACTTGCACATCGTTGATTACATTTGCATACTAGTTACATTGCATATTAGCGCATTTAGAAACCATTGGTGAACCAGGTCTTAACCAGTAAAAGAGTATTAAAGAGAATCAATGGTAGCAGGTATGTGACCAAAGGGTTTTCCATTTCAACAGAGGAAAGTCTAGTTGAACCCTTTCTCTAGGTGAACTTGTGTTGTCGACTCAAAACATTTTTCCACATCAAGAGATCTCGAGGTGTCTCTATCTGACACTTTCATTGTGGAGAGATCTATAGATACTTCATTAACATTCCATATATAGATACTAGAGATTAATGAGCCCATCATTAGTTATGATCCTATGCATTGATTTGTAGATTCAATGGGCTTTGGCCATTGGCAATAACACTATGCAAACTCTACCTGGGCCATATAAATTTTGATATCTTTATGCTCCAATGATTTATTTATTACTATTTTCCCCAACTTTGAGAATCGTATAAAGGTCTTGGAAGAGGGCTTTTGCTTTTGGTGGAGAGTTGGGATCTTCTTTAAACCATGGTTCCAAGACTTTAATATAACAACCATGATTATCACCACAACCCTATCGTGGGTGGGTGAAATTGTTGAATCTCCCCATCCACTTATGGAATTCTACCACTTTAGGAAAACATTGGAAATAGATTGGACAAGTTTCATAAGTTAGGGATAAGTTAAGATCCAAGAGGGTATATATCATTACCTATACATGAATGTGTGTTGAGCTTGATTAGAGTCTCAATATACTAGATACAATATTTTTAGAGAGGGAAAAATCTTGATGGGTCTAGGCATTGGACTATGAGAACACAACCTTTCGTTGTAGGACTTGCCAATATACATGCCATTGGTAGGATTTTCTATGCAACAACACATGTCTCTTTGAGGAAAAAGGTCAAAAGTAATAAACCCAAAGGACCATGATCATCATCATAGAAGAAATCTCTAGGGGAAACATCAAACAACATGTTGTCAATCAAGATGAGCAACATTAGGTCAAGTGCCCAACCCTCCCTTTGAGGCTTGTGACATGGATATGGCTTTAGTGCCTTCCCCTTTTAAGTAGATTGTCATGGTTAGAAAACCCTTTGGTGGGTTGAAGAGACATCATGATTTAGATAATTCAAATTCAAAAAAGGACACAATGTCTCTATCAAGTTCAAATGCAACAAGGTGTTTGGAGTCCGCTGCTCCTCCATTCAGTGGTAGGCCCCATCAACTAATTGGGAAAACATCCAAAAGAAAAAGGGAAGAAAAGGAAAGTCAAATATCTCTACAAGTCCATATAACTTCATAATCATAACACATATGTTGGGAATTGGTAAATATAGCCATGTTAGTCATTGGCTTTGGTTGGAGCATGCATGTCCGTGTAATCTTCTCATAGACAAAGAAGTACAAAGATGACCTTGGTTGAGTCAATGTTCTTATAATCTCTGTTTCCACAAAGGATTACAAAAATGAAAACCAAAACTTGGTTATGAGTTATACAAGTTGGTCATGATAATTGTGGGTTAGGGTGAGTGAATGTCTTTCTCATGTATGTACACCACTATTAATGAAGGTTTTTTTTTATTCTTTTTTGCCACAAAAAGGAGGAGAAGGGAAGGTCAAGAAATATTCAAAGATATAAAATCTCGACGAAATCACAATTTTCTGTTGTTTAAATTGCATTTCTAAATGCATAAATAGATTCAACATATTGAAAAACTCCAGAGGCACTCAAATATGCAGATCCAACACTTTCTCTCACGATTTGGAGCAAAATTAAGCATAAAAGATCCCCGAAAAAAGACCAAAACGTAGAACTTTTAAACTATGGCTAAAAGATTATGATGTATTGAGGTTTATATATTACCCTTAACTAATCCTCACACTAAATGTAAAATAATTAATTAATTTTTATAATCCATATATATATATATATATATATATTCTATAAACTTTTGATTTCTATATATCTATAAAAGTGAGTTTATAAGTGAAAAAATTCAACTATTTTGGTCGGTAATTTTTTTCCACCCATTTTTTTTTTTCAAAATTTGGACAATAAAAATAAAATGGTTTTATCCACTTACATCATATATATATATATAAATTCTATGAGGAGTTATAGAGGATCAAAATCACAGATGAACTAACTCATGCCAAATAAATAAAGGGCTGTGGCGATTTTTCACAATTTACGAATCTGTTCAAATTTGAACTGCTTTATGAGGCACATCTACACAGGTGTTTTAGATGTATTGTTGATTTCGAACGGTTGTTTAATTGTCCACTAACAATTGTGAAGTGTGCGCCAGCCTATTCTTTCTGTTTACCATTTGTATTGAGGGAAGATGAGTAATTCAAATAACATAGACGAAACTGTACTGTCTGCCCATATGGCAGCGGAGTTAACCTTCACCCAAGATCGCAAAGAGGAAACCCTCAATGGTAACTCTCCCTCAAAATATATGTGGGTCTGTGTATTTTTATTTGTTTGAGACCTATCTGGTTTACAGGACTTTTGTTATTACAGTAAGAATCGAATTTGATCACAAAATCGAATAAGAATATCAGGTTTTTAAGATTTCATTTCACGGTTTGCATATTTCAGTTATGAAATTTCCTGGTTCATTTTTTATTCTGGTGGATGTAGCCCTGAAGGAGGACGTGGAGGCAGCACTTGAAAAGGAAGTGAAGGCGTTGGATGCAGATGCATGGAAGTTCGCTGCTCCACGCTCCCAAATCCATCTCATCTCCAGAGCAGGTTCAGTTCATTTAATTTCTATACTCTTATTTTTGGGGTATTAGTTAGGTGTAAAGTACAGCATTTCTCTCTGCCTGATTGCTCAGACATGTCGTCCATGATGTTGAACATAGGTTTTATCCACGAGAACCCTAGTCCTTTACCAATGCTCCTCACCCATAGGTCTCATATCTGTCTCGGCACTTACTTTTTCAAACACGATGTATGGGCCTTTTTGTTATTGCACAAGCTCGAACATATACTATCAAATCATATGACGTACTATCCAAAATTGACCTGTTTATTCACATTAATTTCTTCTGGGGATTGCTGATTTTGCTCTTGCTTTATCCTGTCTGTTATTTGATGGCAGAGCTCAAATTTTAGAGATTCGATCTGAATTTTGGCAGTAAGTTATTGCCTATGAATGTACTCCTTTATGGATTTTAACTCCAGCAGGTGCTCTGCTTTTGGCCGCCTAAACTATGACCCTCCATAGCAGATCCACAAACTCTTGGGATAGTTCCCGTGCATAACCTTTTTCCAATGCTCCATCGATTAGAGGTGGAATTCTCTGTAGGAAGTCATTTAGACTGATCTCTATCCTTCGAAGAACCTGACCAAAATAGACCAGGAATCATGTACCTTTGCTCTGATGTCTGTGGTCAGAACCTAATTATTTTCTAGTGCGAGAGGCTCCTGGATTTGCGATTCAGCTTGGCATCCCTAAATTTCTTCTCTTGCTCGATTAATCCCACTAGCCAGATATCATCCTGCTCCACATGTCTGATATCTTGCCGACTCTCTTCTGAATCATAGTCAATTTTTATTATCTCTTGATTCTTCTTCTCTTCCTCGTTATTTCTCTTTATCTCTGCTTTTTATGAATTCTTCTCCAGTAGTAACATTTCAATTATGTTTTCCCCATCATCTCTAATAGGCTTGGCCAGCCTTCGCTATGACGGACTTTGATTTCACCATCTCTGAGAAGTGTATTTGCTGCTCCCTTAATACTATGCTTTTGTCATCCTCAACTTTCCTCGAGCAAACTGTTCATGACAATAGGATTTCTCCTTTCCCCACGGCTTTAAAAAGAATTCACTTCAGAAATCCTCTTGACCTGTTCTTGATGAGATTTTGCTTTTGTACTCATTTTATGTCTCTGTATCTCTCTTTCTCGGAGCTATTCTTTTAGCTTTTTGTTGCTTTGTTCTTAGATCTTTTTGTATTACACTAGTTGTACTCTTTTAGTCCCATTGACCTACTTTTGTGGTCATTAGTTATTAATAATCTTATCTTATTGTCAAAGAAAGCAAGTGAGGCTGTATTGTTTCCGCTTAGTCCCTGAGTCCCTCTGATCTTGCATGTTTCTTTTTGTAGTTGTTGTGTTGGGTGATCTAATTGGAAGTATCCCCTGATGATTCTCCATGATTTTGAAGCACCATCCTTCTAAATATTACGTAGAAAATTTGCCATTGTTAATTAGTTATCCCTTGTCATCCTCCCACATGGAGTTCACCACTCTTTTACCATCCTTGCCCCTTTATCTCTTACATTTTCAATGTTTTCAAGTCTGTTAGCTAGCTAATTCCCCCACCCCCCCCCACCCCTAAAATTGTTTAAGCCCTTCATCAGAATCATAGCTCCTGCACTTATAGAAAGTATTTATTTTATCTAAATTCTTTTTATCCTACATCAAGCCAATTATCAAGTTACCAATGGAATTGCCTTTGATTATCTTGATGCTTGTTCCAACATTGAGTACTATTCCTTGTTCCAAAAAGACTCCAGAGAGATTTTATCTCAACCCAATTCAAGTGATTCCCCCAAACCTGCCCAATACATCCACAAATCCTCTCGTGAATATACCTAATTACTTCTTCTTTTGCTCTCCTAGAATTGTCCTCAGGGGCATTGCCTAATTTCATTTTTGTAAAATTTTATGGTGGGAGGTACCATTTAATTTCATTTTTTGGATTTTTAGCTAACCTGCTATCTTTCAACATAATATTTCTTCCTTAAGCTTCCCATCTCCTAATTCTTCATGATATCATTGCAGTATGGGGGTATAAGTTTGAAACTTAGGTTTTCAAGGGCCAAAATTGTTTCCTTTATTTTCATTTTCTTCCTATTCCAAGTTTATGTGATGGCTGCCTTTTTTTTTTCTTAAAAATGGCCTTGTCCTTGTGTTCTATCTTTTCCACTAGACAAAATGTGGGATCCATGTTGGAATATTTTGTAGGAGATAAGTTTTCAAGTTTCGTTTTTGTTTGTTTAGTCCAATGAATTAAAAAACTCTTTCATGAGAGGTCGGGAGTAAGGATATCAGAATTTCTTCCCCCCTTTGTGAAATTTCTAAACCCAGTACACTTTAAACCAATCAAAATTAATTTTAATTGATTATTCATGGTTTTTCTTCACAGTAAATTAAATACACAGCAGAAATAAATTACCAGGAACTGAAAGTAAAGAAGACAACGATCACATCAAAATGAACACACTTATTTTTGGACAATGGTCCCTGGAAAAACCCAAGGTGGGAAAACCGATGCAGCAGATCTGAGGTTTTATTTTTTCTCAGCAGGAAAAATATAGAGATTTCTTACAAGATAAATTGTACTATTACCAAATAGCTGAATAACTTCATCAAACCCCTCTCCAACAAAATCGTACAGCCTCTCTAGACCCTCCAAAACAGAACCGGAATGAAACAACAGCTAGTAGATGAGCCTCTGCGTGATTGTACGACCCTCCTGTGTCACCCCTGCGTTACTCTGTATGGCCTTGCTAGATCTGAAGCTTAACCTCTGCGATTTGATGAAGAGAATGAGCTGATCCACCTGCTAAACTCTCTTCTGTCATCCTGCAAAAACTCTCACCTGCAAATCTGCAATCAATCTCTCTCTCCAATAGATCTCTCTTTTGCTTGTGCGCCCCTCCAGCCCAGCTGATCTCTTTATTCTATATTGAGCAAGTGAAACCCTAATCTCCAAAAGGATTGGGGTTGAGATCAACCCTCACCCTCATGATGAGATCAATGGTCAAGATTAAAAGACCACAACTTAAATTATTTTTCACTTTAACTTTAGAAAAAGTACTCAATAAAGTCAACTGAAGATTATAACACATCAACAGTTCTTTTCCTAAGTTGGACTTAAGAAAACATTTAATTAATCAGCTCAGCCTAAGTTTCATTGTCCTCCATCATCCTAGGACGTTGTAATGATGATGGAAGACCTTCCTTGCTACAATCTCAACACTCCCTCTTAGCGAGGAAGGGATTCTTTCTCAACCCCATCTAATCTCTGAACTTCTCATCAGTCTATATGTAATCAAGCCTCATGGCTCTTCTTTGTACACAATCTCGGATGAAGTGATAACTGATATTGATGTGCTTGCTACGACCATGAAACACCGGATTCTCAGAGAGCTTGATGCAACTCTGATTGTCACAGTGAATCACAGTAGCTTCTAGCTCCTCCCTGAACAAACCCAAAAGTAACTTCCTTAACCACAGTGCCTCACAAGTTGCCAAATTGGTTGCCATGTACTCTGCCTCAGCAGATCTCAATGCCACTAATCTCTGTTTCTTGCTGAACCAGGAAATGATGCCCGATCCAATGCTGAAGCAACAACCTGAAGTACTCTTCCTGTCCTCTGCACATCTTGCCCAATCAACATCTATAAAACTTGCTAATGTCACTCCACCATTGCGCTCATATAATAGCCCGTACTCCATTGTCCCTTTGAGATAGCGAAGCACATGCTTCGCATCAATCCAATGTACTCTTCGAGGGTCCACCATAAGATGACTCAGAGTTTACTGCAAAGTTGATATCTGGCCGAGTATTGACCAAATACATGAGCGATCCAATCAACTAACGATAGATAGTGGGGTCTACTTTCTTCGAATCTGATGTATCAATCTTCCTCTAGTTTGTAACCAAAGGTGTGGACATGGGCCTACAGTCCATCATCTTGAACCTGCGTAAAATATCTATTGCATACTTCCCTTGTCCTAGGAAGAAGCGGCCATCCATCTGCCAAACCTCCAACCCTAGAAAATAGTGCATCAACCCAAGGTCTTTCATTTCAAATTCTGCTATAAGGTTGACCTTGCAATCTGCTATCAGCTGCTCATCTCCAGTGAGAAATAGGTCATCTACATAAAGCACCAGTATAAGAGGCTTCTCTCCTACAAGAAAGTACAAGTTTGAATCTGCCTCGCTCCGCTGGAAGTCCATCTCTCTCAAGTAGTTTTCAATCCTTGAGTACCAAGCCTGAGGTGCTTGCTTAAGCCCATACAAGACTCTCCTCAGTCTGCACACATGTGTCTCTCTGCTGCCAACCTCAAATCCCTCAGGCTGCTCAACATATACCTCGTCCTCAATAACTCCATTGAGGAAGGCAGTGTTCATGTCCATCTGATGAATGCTCCAGCCCTTCTCTGCTGCCAATGAAATGACTGCTCAGATTGAAGAATACCTGGCCATAGGAGCGAAAGTCTTCTCATAGTCAACTCTCTCTCGTTGTGAAAACCCCTTGGCCACGAAGCGGGCTTTGTACTTGTCCACGCTTTCATCTGCTGCATGCTTAACTTTGTAGATCCACTTGGATCCAACCACCGTTTTATCCTCTGGCCTCAGAACTACCTCCCATACATCATTTTTCATAATGGAGCCATATTCCTCCATCATGGCCTCCTACCACACTTTATGCCGTGCAATGTCCTCATAACTGGAAGGATCAACATCAATGAGCTGAGTCATCAATGCCATATATCCAAGTCTCTTTGGTGGTTTGCTTCGTCTGAAGTCCCTCTCTGGAAGCCCTGCCAACCTAGAATTACTGATTGTGGACTTGTACCACTTAGGCCATGGCCTAGTAATCTGCTCTGGGGGAACTGCATCATGCTTCTCCTCCTCCTCATCAACTTGCTCCTAATGATCTTGTTCAATAGTCTCCCTTTGAACACCTGTATCCTGAGTCTGCTCCTGTGATCCTGTCTTCTGGCTCTGTGCCTCCTGCTCCTGGACTCCTGTGCTCTGTCCCTGCTGGTTCTCTACACCTGTTGGCAAATCCTTCGATCTCCTTAATGCATATTCCTCCTCGAATTGCACATCTCTACACACAATAACCTTCCCGTATGAAAGTACATAGATCCTGTAGGCTTTGGAAGCCTCACTGTAACCAACAAGTAACCCCTTCACCGTTGTAGGGTCCAACTTTTTCCTCTTCTTTGAAGGGATATGACAGTAACATGCACTGCCTCGGATGCGAATATGACCCACATCTGGCCTAGTCCCTGAAAATGTCTCCTTAGGTGTCCACTTCCCCAAAACTATGTGGGGATTCCTATTTTTCAAATATACTGCAGCACTGCTCGCTTCTGCCCATAAGAACAATGGCAGTCCCTGATCGTGAATCATCGCTCGTGCTGCTCCAACCATAGTCATGTTCTTTCTCTCGGCCATTCCATTCTGTTGATGATTGTAAGGAACTGTGAGTTCCTTCTTAATCCCTACTGCTGTGCAATAATCCTCAAACTCCTTGGAGGTGTATTCTCCCCCATTATCTGATCTTAAGACCCGAATCTTCCTCCCAGTTTGGTTTTCCACCAGAGCTCTAAACTTCTGAAACCTCCCAAAGACCTCATCCTTGGTCTTTAGAAAGTAAATCTAGGTCTTCCTGGAGTAGTCATCAATAAACAAGATAATGTATTTGGAGCCACTCATTGACTCCACACTCATCGGGCCACATATGTCGGAGTGTATCAGATCCAATACTCCCTTGGACTTGTGCTCGCTAGATGGAAAGGGTTTTCAGGCATACTTTCCCAATGCACAACCCTTGCAAGGGTCATGCCTCTCAGCTATAATCTTAGGCAATCCAGTCACTGCCTCCCTCAAATGCCCCAAAGCACCAAAATGAATATGTGCCATCCTCGTGTGCCACAACTCACCTATATCTGTGGTGAAACTTGTTAATGCTCTCCTTGGCTAAACATGTAACCTGTAGACCTTCTCCTCTCGAACCCCAATCATTTTGTCCATCTTCTCACCCGACCCACTAGGTCTGATGAACACCTTTCCTTTACGGAAAGTGACCTCATATCTCTTATCCTCAAGAGTAGAGACTGAGATGAGGTTCTTTGTCAACCCTGGAACATATAACACATCACTGAAACATAGTGGTTTTCCATACTCCCTCTGAAATGAGATTGTTCCAACTCCTTGTGTTAAGAACCAAAGACTGAATACAAAAGAACCACAACAGATATACAAGAACAATATGCAAAATCTTTTTTATTACTATCAAACCCTTAGGGTAGTAGAGCAACACCATACAATGGATCCTATTATGGAAGGGATCCTCTCATGTTCACTTGCCTCTTCGAGGGGGCATCCTCCTATTGAGCTACCGCTCCAAATACAATACTTCTCTTCATGTTTCATTACATTGCTTGAACCCCTTTATATAGTGCTACCATCACCTAAGAACATTCTAGAGGAGGAATCTTCTAGAAGTAGAACCTTCTAAGAAGTCATCTTACATTTATTATATCTAATTACCCATTTATTATAACTACCATAGTGGGCCTTATTTAATAATATAGTGGACCTAGTCCACCTTACATTGAATGACCTCCACTATTATCACTATGGGCCCTCTGCCCCCCCCTCCACTACCTCTCTAGCTACCTTACACCTTGCACCTTATAGTGCCTGTCATCTCCTAGCTCAATGACTAGATTTACACCTCCCTCCTGTAGCCTAGTAAACCACTCTTTGCGTCCTGTCATATGACAAGATTCACCACTGTCTACAAACCACATGTCTGAAACAACTGTACTAGACATACAGGCTATGAAGCAAAAATCCTCCTCAAATGACTTGGCAAACTCATCCACTGCTACTGAAGCTGCCATTTGTGGCTTCTTCTTCTTTCTCTCTGGACACTGTGATGCAAAGTGACCCATCTTGTGACACTGGAAACACTTGACTTTTGAGGAGTCAATGTTTTTGTTAGAATTAGGGAAGTAGGGCAGAAAATTACTATCTTTTCAAATTTCAGTTAGATAGAAAAATCTTAGAACAATAAACCAATACAATTCTGAAACTGCTGAACTTAGAAAATCAAATTAGAGAAAGAACAACAAATACATTTGAATCTTTAACCAATTTCTGAGTGTGTACAACACTCAGATTTGAACTGTCGGTAATTAGATTCAACCAAATTCTATTTCTTAGTAAACAAGATCATAGGATTAGATCTAGACTAATCAAATCAAAAACTAGTTCTGATCTAAACTAAAGAACAGATCTAATCAATAGATCTGATATAGATCTAAACTAAAAATAGATCTAATCTATAGTTCTGATATAGATCTAAACATATCTAATCTATAGATCTGATATAGAAAAACAGATCTACTAATCTATAGATCTGATATAGATCTAAACAGATCTAATCTATAGATCAAAGCAATGATAATCTAGAGAACAAATTTAAGCATTTAATAAACTTCATAATCAAAGAACAACAGATCTAGACAATAATAAATTGAACAAGTAACTTACCTTGAAGTCTTACCTCTGGTCACTGAAGGAGTTCATGGCACACACAAGGGATGAAGTGCCACTGAGAATATGCTAAGAAAAAGTCCAGAATCATGGATCTACCTCAAGGGTTAGATCTCTTGCCAGGAGAATGAATAGACTGATTGCCACCTGTTAAATTTATAAGCAGCTGCGAGAGCCATTTCTCCGAGAGGATGGCTAAGACCAAGCTGTTATAAGTCCCTAGATGTGTTCTAGGGCCCCTGGATGTGTTCCAGGGAATCCTTGCTCGATGCTTGGATTGATCCTTGGTTGTGTACCTTGGTGGATAAGACCCTAGTTGTGATCTAGGGCCCCTGGACAGGGTCCAGGGTACCCATGCCTGGGGCATGGGTTTCTTGGTCTGGGACCAAGATGTTAAAGCCCCTAGATATGTTTAGGGCACCTGGACAAAGTCCAGGGTACCCATGCCTGGGGTATGGGTTGATCCTTGGTCTCTGACCTTGGTGGATAAGACCCCAGGAAAAGTCTTGGGGCTACTTGATTCTAAATCAAGTACTTGATGGTACACGACCCTCCTTGAAGAAGGACATAACCACAAGAGGGATAAGTCCCATATGCAGTGATGATAAAGTAATAGGTTCACCATATGATATGAAGGAATAAGTAATGCCACCTTGCAAACCCTCCTTACCCTTGTTTGATTGGTTTGGGG
>ML780976.1:169603-181711 GCA_009831015.1 Picea engelmannii
AATATAGTATGCATTGTGTAGATCTAAAGATATATCTGTTGGGAAATGCTATATCAGAATTGTTGGATCTGAAACATGTGTTTAGTCTTCTAGAAACTTTGTTATGTTCAGATCTGTTCATTACTACTGTAGATCATACTATTGTTAGATCTGAGTTTATATGCATATGTGATCAAAGCTCTTCTCTTAAGTTGCTGCTGACTACTACTACTTTACATGCGGTCTATCTATGATTGAGTAACAGATCTAATTGTTTTAATCATTGAAATTTAAAAGAGACTACTGTTTTGCAATTTTACCCTAAATCCAACAAGCTTAAATCATCACACACATGTGACTGAAAACAAACCCTCATACACACCGAAATTTCATGGACTCAAACCCTCATACAGGAATGATTAGCTAGGGTTATGGTTGTCTTAAAAAATCAGCTAGAGGGGCCGCGGCTCAAAGAGGAGGCCAGATCTGCACATAGGAAAAAGTGACGGCAGCCTCTTGGAAGAGGTATAGGGTACCAGACCTCATGTAGGAGAGGACGACAGCTTCAAAACTTAACATACAGGTAAGCACAGTATAGAGTAGCCCTTCAGCAAGGGTTTTGACAGCCTAAAGAAACCCTTGACTCATCCAAAACAAAGACCAAGCAACAATAATCTGGAGGCTGAAAATTGGAGGGCCGAACTGTTACAGGAACTCAGATACTGTTGCAAAGGGGAGGCCGCATAAAGCAAGGAGAGATCCGCTTCACCTTAGAAGAGAATAATAGAATGTGTAAAAGGTAGATGGGAAGGTCTTTATTTATACTTTAGGCTAGGGTTAGGCTAGTGAAAAATAATAATAAAATAACATAATTAATTAATATAAATATTAATTAAATATGTTATATTATTTAATTAATATTTTTCATTTAACCCCTAAAGCAAAAAATCAAAACCCCAAATAAACTCATGCTCAAAAACCAAGGGTGTGGGGGTTTAGGTGGGGTTACTTGGTGGCAATGCTTGTCCATAATTCTCAAGGTGACCTTTTTAACTTTATCATCACTGCATATGGGATACATCCCTCATGTTGTCATGCCCACCTTCAAAGAGGGTCATATACCAACAACTAACTGCCCCCAGAACATTTCTGTGGTCTTATCTACCAAGGTACAAGACCAAGGATCAACCCATGCCCCAGACATGGGTACCCTAGAACATGTCCAGGGGCCCTAGACATATCTAAGGACTTTAACTGCTTGGTCCCAGACCAAGAACCCCAGTCATATACTGGGTGCCCTCTCAAGGGTCTTTATTGCTTGGTCCCAGACCAAGAACCCTAGTTATCTACTGGGGGCCCTCATAAGGGTCTTCACTGCTTGGTCCCAGACCAAGAACTCCAGTCATCTACTGGGGGCCCTCACAAGGGTCTTTTGCCATGGCTCTGACTATTTGGTCCCAGACCAAGAACCCCAGATCTCAGCTAGGGTCTTTGCCATCTTCCCGGAGAATGGCTCTTGCAGTTGCTTTAAATTCAACAGTTTTTCTTTCCACCTTTCCTCTTCTTCTTGCCCTTTGCTTTGCCTGCAAGGGCCAAGCCTTCTTCCTCCTCTGTATGAGTTGAAGATGATGGTCCTTCTTCACAATAAATTAAATACACAGCAAAAATAAATTACTAGGAACTGAAAGTAAAGAAGACAATGATCACATCAAAATGAACACACTTATTTTTGGACAATAGTCCCCAGAAAAACCTAAGGTGGGAAAACTGGTGTAGCAGATTTGAGGTTTTATTATTTCTGAGCAGGAAAAATATAGAGATTTCTTACAAGATAAATTGACCTCTGCCAAATAGTTGAATAACTTCAACAAACCCCTCTCCAACAAAATCGTACGACCTCTCTAGACCCTCCAAAACATAACCAAAACGAAACAACAACTAGTATATGAGCCTTTGCATGATTGTATGGCCCTCCTGCGTCACTTTGTACGACCCTGCCAGATCTAAAGCTTAACCTCTGCGATTTGATGAAGAGAATGAGTCAATCCACCTGCTAGACTGTCCTTTGTCCTCCTGCAAAACCTCTCACCTGCAAATCTGCAATCGATCTCTCTTCTGCTTGTGCGCCCCTCCAGCCCAACTAATCTCTTTATTCTTCATTGAGCAAGTGAAACCCTAATCTCCAAAAGGATTGAGATCAACCCTCACCCTCATGATGAGATCAATGGTCAAGATTAAAAGACCACAACTTAAATTATTTTTCACTTTAACTTTAGAAAAAGTACTCAATAAAGTCAACTGAAGATTATAACACATCAACAGTTCTTTTCCTAAGTTGGACTTAGGAAAACATTTAATTAATCAGCCCAGCCTAAGTTTCATTGTCCTCCATCATCCTCGGACGCTGTAATGATGATGGAAGACCTTCCTTGCTACAATCTCAACACCCTTGCATTTCCACTATGGAATTGCACTCCCAAAATGAGTCGCTTTTTAGAGCACTCCTAGGAGTGGTCCCCTGTCGAAAGAAAGATGCATCCTGCTCTAAATAGCGTTTCACTCCACTCATGCTCCCTAGGCACTCCCATGGTGCTCTACTCGTGCTCTATGGACTTTATTGTGGTGCTTGCTAAACACTATTGTGGTGCTTCCTCTAGAATGTCGTGGTGCTCCCTAGACAATCTCCTTATACATGTTGCATTACAAAGGATAAATAACTAGAAGATGGATTGGCCATGCAAAGTTTATTTTTGAATGAAAAAGGTTCTTTGCAATACTTTGGAATCATGCTCCCAAATGAGCCTCTTTCTGAAGTGCTCCCGGGGCCCTGCCTCTCCTAGAGAAAGACACTTCCCACTCTGAATAGTGCTCTTGCTTCTTGGATGCTCCCATGGTGCTCTGCTCGCGCTCTCTGGATGCTCTCATGGCATTCCCCTCTTGCTCCTTGGACATTGCTGTGGTGCTTTATGGATGATGTTGTGGCACTCCCTAGATGCTTCTGCCATATGTGTTCCACTACAAAGGATAAATAACCAAAAGGTGGACTGGCCATGCAAAGTTTATTTTTGAACAAAAAGTTTATTTTCGAATGAAAAAGGTTCTTTGCAAGCATACTTGTAGAATGTAACCTAATGTGAAAAAGGACAAGGTAATGTGATGCGTCATGCCATTTAAGATAATGCAACATGTGTTGATTCAACATGTTGACTCATTGCCTATTAAAAGTGATTAAGGCTCTCAGTATGTGTTTGTTTCAATTTGAGGAAAGTTTGGAAGGGGCTAGCCGTGGGCATGGCCCACGGGTTTCCATCTAGTTTCTTATACATCTTGGTTGATTCTTAGCTCTACAATGATTTTGTGGCGTGATGTGTTTTTTTTATCTCTGAAATATGTATCAATGAGGTTACATGCTTGTAAGTTGTAACAATAGTGGAAAGAAGAAAAGAGAAATTCCAAACATACTATCTCCATATCGTATTTAGATTAATCATTCACATAGAGAGTTTTAGGTAGACTAAATATGTTATGCATAAAGAATTAGTATTTATTAATGTACCATCATGAGGAAAAAACAAGCATGCAAATTTATTATCGTCTTGCTATATAGAGTCTAGACCAGCAGGAGTAATATCGTATGGTAGATACCTCCTGCAACTAGGTAATTAAATGTGTCGAGGGGCCTAGGAAATGGTTTTTGCTAGGGTTGGAGAGGAACTGCCAAGGTTGATGTTCTAGTGAAATAGTGAAGGACATGACTTGTAGCTCTAAGTTAAAGATGTCGACTATTCACTGGTGTTCTGCCGAGTAGCTGCAACGTTTGGCGACAAGGGTGCTTTCACAAGTTGTGGACACTTCTTTTGCAGAGAGGTGTTGGAGCACCTACATTCTACTTCATAGTCTTCTTCTTATTAATTGGTTTAAAACATTGTAAATTTGTAATTGGAAAATTGCTAAATGGTCAATGTTATATGTGTAACGTGTCCTAAATGGTTAATGCTTCAGTGATCAATCTATTATGGATGACATTTTGACTTCATAATAATGTAGTATTCATCTACAAGTAGCACAAATATGTATGTTTTTATATTTTTGCAACTAATTTGGTATTCTGCATGTTTTTTGATATATATGTAAGACATGGAAATATGAGTATTCAACACGGGACATTTCAACCCTGGAAATAGGACACGGGGGACATGTTATATATATATATATATATATATATATATATATTAAAAAAATTTAGAAATTACAAATACAAAAATGAAATATAGACATAAAGATCCAAAGTTTTGAGAAACTAGAACATTTACAAAACACTTGGAGATTTTATCCTTCACCTGCATAATGAGAGACCATGAGAACTCTTTCCGTAGTGTTGAAGGTGAGAAAATTCCAATGAAAAATCGTTTTTTAGGGTCAGACACATAGGACACGTTTAGGCATGCATATAATGGTCCTTAAACCATTATACAACAAATGGGTCCTAATGCCTTTAGGGTTGGACCTCCCACCTTGGATTGGCATCCATGATGTTGTAAATGGATGCTGGTTAAATTTGTATGAGCCACCTCTCTTAGAGGAATTTGTTCCAGTGATACATTCAGAGGCCACAATTCCAGATTTTCAGCCTCCCCTTCTTGAACATATTTTTCTTGATGTTTGCGCCATACCCATGAGGCATCATCAAATCACCACTTACTTTGTGGATTGCAAAGGCACTTTTGCTGAGAAATGTAACTCGAGCAGGAACTTCTTGCACAGGTTTTAGTGTGAACGTGCAGGAAGTGGTTCAAGACATTTCATTGGTGACCACCTTGGAAAGGTGGTTACTAATTCCATCTTGTAATTTCACTTGAAAAATAAAAATAAAAGTAAATGTTTTGAAGTCAATTAGTTTTAAGAATCTAAATGAAATGTTCTAGAATTTCTAGAACATTAGTGACTTAGATTAGGATTTAATCTTAGCTGTACATCTCAAGATTGAGATAGGTGGCAGCTAAGATTGAAGAGATTAGTTGCTAAGATTGAGGAGATTAGTTATTTCCTATCAAAGCATAAAATGGACAAGACAGGAGAAGTCGGTCTCACATGTGAGAAGAAAGCAAAAACGGTGAAGTAAGGAAAATAACATTCAAGGAGAAGAAGGGCAGATTGCTAAAGTGACCAGCAAGATACCACCAGGCCATACAGGCCGTACCACTGCTGTAGCCATCTTTTTGCTTATGCACAGGGCATACACCTTCAGATCTGGCCATATACCTTCAGATCTGGCTGTACATTGTATTGTTGGAGTGTGCTTTAGTGTTGAGGGGAGAAAGAGCAGTTTGTTGTCCAGAAAAGACAGAAACAAAGCAAGTCATACTGCTGTAGCTGTATCCTCTATTACACAGGCTGTACACTGCTGTTCGAGGTGATTTTATTGACTGTACAACTGCTGGTTCAAGCGGGCTACAGAGGTCACCTTGTAAGCTTTGATCAAAGGAATGAAAAGCTGATTAAAAGGAGAAATTCCCGTGTATGTGTTTTATTTCTTTCGCTGTTCATTTTTCAGCTATTTTGTGATTGATGCAATGTTCAGAAATTTAACTTTCTGCTGTTAAATTATGTTTTGAGTTATTTAGCATGAGAACCAGTGTTGTCAGGCTCTTTTCGGACTCCCGAGTCTTGTCAAGTCTTGAAGAGTCACCGTTGAAAAGAGTCACTCCTGCAGACTCCAATGTAATAGTATAATACTCCTGACTCGCCAAGACTACTCTGAAACTCCTCAAGACTAGCCAGACTCCTCTGAAAGTCATCAAGACTCTCCAAGACTCCCCAAGACCTCTCAAATTTAAATTTAAGAATTTAAATTTAAAATTTAAAATTTAAAATTTAAGAATTTAAATTTAAAATTTAAAATTTAAGTTTGAGTATTTATCTCTTTGCCGAGTCTGAAAAGAGTCTGAAAACATTCGAAGAGTATTCAGGAGTCATCAACGAAAAGAGTCTTAAAAGAGTCCGAGTCTGACGACATTGATGAGAACATTAGGACTACAGTCATCTAGGCTTGAATAGTTCACAACCTTGCCCACTCAAGCAAAGTGTATATCCCAATTAACATTTTAGAAGTAGTTTTCCCATCTTCAATAGATGGATTTTAATAGATCAAAGCTATACATTGCCCTAAATGGTGATGTTATTATTGTTGAGTGAAAACTGTTATTGCATGGGAACATTGGATGGGCAAACTTAATAGATGCATTGACATCATGTTATGACACAACTCAAATATTGACTTGACTTTGACTTTCACTAACTTTGACTTGACTTGATTTTTACTTGCCTGACTTTGATGATTTGAATAACTGTCAAAGTAATTTTTACTCTTTTGCCTTTCACTTTGACTTGACTTCGACTCCAGATTATTGCATACTCTCATGATTTTGACTTTAGCTCATTACATAAATTGACTCTCAACTTGATCATGACTTTAACTTGCCGTTGACATTGACTTGACTTGCTTCACGTAGCTTATTCATTGGTCTTTGACTTCAACTTTAACTTTGATTATGATTCCCTACATCAATAGACTCGACAATATCACTTTTGATGACTTATTTGCGGCTCCAATCCCTTAAAAAAACCTCTCTAAACTCGACTTGGCTTTGATTCCTTAAGTTAACACTCAAGTTGACTTGGGCTTTGACTTTAACTCTTTACATTAACAAAATCAATGCAAAGAAAACTCTTATATGACTAGGACCTTTGGACTCAATACAAAATCTATCATTATGTTGCTCATTCCCTAGTGACCACGTTTGAAGAGTGGTTCATAAGCTCATGATTCCCACTTGGAAACAATGCTCTCATCAAAATTGCTGAATTTCAAATAAATTATGTGCTTGGCAAGACCTTTGGAATGGTTGTCCTTCTTCTTGGAATTGCTACGCTCTACTTAAGCGGTTGATTTCTTTGGTTGCCGATGATCTACATATAAAGAAGTGCCTTTGATCTTATCTTTATCAGCTCGAGATTCTCGAGGTTGATACTTGTTGAGCTATTTTGTGAGTCTTCTTTGCTGTGTGGGTTGCTGTGCAATTTGTTCTTTGCTAAGCTATTTGCTTCTGCTTGATTCGCTAGATCAACATCCTTGCTCGGATCCACTATTGGTGTAGCTTTGTTGTGTGATTTGGAGGCAATTTCTTGGATGGATTGTTCTACTTCTTGTTGCTGAGTTTTCTTTGCCTCAGTGAAAACCTACAACCTTGATGTCCTCTGGGAGCAATGAGAGCAATGGGTGGGGATCGACTTTATTCTTTGGTCAGAATCAACTCTATTCTTTGGTGAGGATCAACGCTGGGAGAAGTCTAGATTGCCTTTGATTTCTTTGTTGAGTTCAACAATCAGTTGGCTTCTAATGCAAATCTAACTCAACTCCTCAACATGGCTTGTTGAATGCCCCAATCCGGCTTCCCTTCCAAGGTACTTCACTTTGAACATGCTTTTCTCTGGGAATCGAAACAATAATGTGATTAAGGAATAATATTCGAAGCTTTCTTGGAAGAGGGCTTCTAATCTTAAGCTTCCACTTGTTTTCCTTGATGTTATTGAAGATGGCATTGCACCTAGGTCCTAGACCAATGTTTGGCTTGCTAACTATTTTCATTGAATTTTAATAGAAGATCTCATATTTGTAGATGGGCATAGTCACATGCCCATATGACTATTCTATCGCCATTTTTTTTTACAGTGGCGTAAACACTATTATTTTTAGTTGTCATATATCAAAAGACACACCTCCAATGGCAGATCATCATGTTGTCAAATGGCATCTATTCTCTCTGCCTTGGTAGCATCAACAATATCTTATATAGTAGTGTCTTCAAGCTCTTATGGATCATAACGCTAGAGCATTTTCAATAGGCAGTTTAAACTCATCAAGCCACCAATCAATGACCTTTAAACACCTCAATGCAAATATATTGGTAGCTTATCATTTGCTTCCACACACACTATTCACAGGGGGCGAGGATGAAACCTTCGACTTTGATACCAAATGAGTTTAGTATATGAGGCAATAAAATCATTCAGACATATAAGGTAGGGACACTAGGAGTTTTCACTAGAGAGAACCCCGAAGGGGAAATTATTTGGTATCAAGGAAGATGTTTAAATATTCATGGATGTTGTTATGATAATGATGTGTTAAATAGGGCATATTGTTATGGTAACCTATTGCTTTACAAAGGGACCTAATGTACATTAGAAAGTCGTGTGAGAAAGACACAAGATCAATACAATGTGACATTCAAAGTGTATTTGTATCCCTATGAATTTATCTTTGTATGTGAATGTTTTTGATAGCTATGCTAATAAACCTAATATTTGGTATCACAACTATGGTTGTGATCATGTAGGAGGCCGTGATCATTCTTTTGTTGATAACCATTGTGTTAAATTATGAGCTTGATTCAATACTGTAAGTACTTTAAATTTTGACTGTACTTTGAACTTAGATTCTTAATGCATAATCAAAAGTGAACAGTAAAAACCATAGAGAATAACTAGCATGCATTTTCACACCATACATACCTTGGGGAAACCCTGTACAGGGAGAAAACCCCCAGCAAACAAACTTCCTTTATTGCAAAGACAATGTATGACCACTTACAATATATCCACCATGAAAACTCTGCTTATAAAGAGCTTGCCAATGTGAGTCTGACCTGACTGTGTAACTAAGAGACCTTGCTGATATATAATCTCCTGTTACAGACCAGCACTGAAGATGTATCTTTGTTGCCTTCAATGACTGATATACGCTGCCTCTTATGGACTGTTACGCTGCCTCTTATGGTCTGTTATTGCTGCCTTCTATTGGACTGATACGAAGCCTTTTATAGTCTGATATACCAGCACTGATATGGACTGTTATGCTGCCTCTTATGGTGTGTTATTGCTGCCTTCTATTGGACTGATACGCAGCCTTTTCTTGGACTGATATACCACTCTGTTATGGACTGATATATGCGCCTTCTTAAGGACTGATATACCACTCTGCTTCCTCACCCATACGCTGTATAACAACTGTATAGAAAGAGGGTCGACCTCTTGCTTATATAGGAGTGGAGAGGTAGAAAGGAGAGGGCTTGAATTAGAGGCATGAATGCATGCTTGTCATAGCTCAGCTTTACACTTTAGTTCAAAATTAGAACCGGACTTTACACTTCAGTTACAACTCACCCTTGACATGGCACTGCATGTTATGCCAACTCAACAATTGACTCGACTTTGACTGGACATAAATGCGAACTACTCAGCATGCACATGACATGCATGCATGCAACATGCAACTAGACATGTATGCAATATGCAACATGCATGCATGCAAGGTGCAGCATGCAACATGCGACATGCAACACAAACTTGACAACTTTGATTTTGACCTAGACATGCAATTTTGACTTTTAGAACTCGACTCTTTACAAGGAAATTCAGATTTCTTCACGGTGGATTATGTCATACGTGCCAACACACTAAATCAATACATTTACATCATTTGCAATATCAGGAAGATTGTTTGTTTCTAGCTGATAGGAATTTTACGTTCAACCTAACTTTTGCTAGATGCCTTGAGTTTTGCTCATGGCTCACAAGGCTTGACTAGGCTCACAGAGGTTGTACGTTCCCCCTGACTTTTGCACTAGTCTGTCTATGCTCACAGAGGTTGTACGTTCCCCTTGACTTTTGCACTAGACTGTCTATGCTCACAGAGGTTGTACGTTCCCCCTGACTTTTGCATTAGACTTACATCTTGACTTTTGTCTTAGACCTACAAGGCTTCTACCTTTGCCTTGGCTTGAATCACAAGATCATATAGCATCTCGTTCGTCTTGACTTTTGGTTTGACTCACAAAGGTTCTACGATCCCCCTAGCTTTTGTCAATACCTCACAAGACTTGTTGATTCTCCAAATCTCCTTGGTTAGCCTCAGGGTGGCCCATATGGCCTCTCATTGGAGAATGACTGTCGATGCTGCCAAATTTAACACTCCCTCTCAGCAAGGGAGTCATTCTCAGCCACACAAAACTTGCCTCTCAGCTGCACAAACTGTCTCAATGGAAATGGCTTGGTCAGGATATCAGCTACCTGCTTGCTCGTGGCTTTAAAGTTTTTCTCCGGACCAAGTCTCGGATGTAGTGGTATCTCATGTCAATGTGTTTTGACCTGTCGTGAAATATCGGGTTATCTGTCAGTTTTATGCAACTTTGATTATCACAGTGAACCACCGTCATCTCGAGCTTGTCACCAAACAACCCAGAAACCAATTTTCAGAGCCATACTGCTTCCTTGCTAGCATCACTTGCTGTAATGTACTCAGCCTTTGCTATACTTTGTGTAATGGATCCCTGTTTTTTGTTTGACCAAGAGATCATAGCAGATCCTAAACTGAAGGAGTATCCGGAAGTACTCTTTCGGTCCACTGGGTTTCCGGCCCAGTCAACATCTGCATACCCATGTAGAAATTAACCTCCACTGGATGTATATCTTAGACCATAGGTAATGGTCCCTCTGAGATATCTCAATATGTGCTTTGTTGCCACCCAGTGTCTGTCTTGGTTCAACCATGAACTGACTCATTGCAATCATTGCATAGCATATATTTGGCTTGGTGTGGATCATATACATCAATGATCCAATCAACTGCCTATACATGGTGGGATCCACCAAATCTAAGCTTGTATTAGAATCATGCAGCTTCCTCAGGTTGGTAATCATTGGAGTAGACATGGATTTACAATTCATCATACCAAACCTCTTTAACACATCCACTGTGTATTTTTCTTGTGTCAGAAATATCTTGCCCTGTCTTTGCCACACTTCCAATCCTAGGAAGTAATGCATCAAGCCTAAGTCTTTCATCTCGAATTCTGAGATTAGCTCCCTCTTACACCAGGCTATTAGCCCTTCATCTCCTGTCAGAAAGAGATCATCGACATACAAGATTAGTATAACAGGTTGGTTCCCTCTTAGCTTGAAGTACAAATTTGCATCAACATCACTTTTCTGAAAGCCTAGGCTTTTAAGAAAGCCATCAATCCTGTCATACCAAATTCTGGGAGCCTGCTTAAGACCATACAAGGTCTTCCTTAGCTTGCATACATGAGTGTCTTTGTTATGCAGTACAAAACCATCTGGTTGATCCACAAAGACTTCCTGTTCAATCTTTCCATTCAAGAATGTTGTTTTTAGATCCATCTGATATAGCTTCCAACCAAGAACTGAAGCTAATGCAATAATAGCTTGAATGGAGGTATACTTGGCTACAGGGGCAAAAGTCTCGTTGTAGTCAATTCCTTCTTTCTGAGTGAAGCCAATGTCCTGGCACACTGTCCCAGACATTGTTCTTTAGAATAGACTTGTATTCCTCAAGCATGGCATCCTTCCATACTTGTAATTTATTTGCTTCTTCAAATGAAGAAGGTTCAACATCACTAATGTTGCTCATTAGTGCAACATAGCCTCCAAACCTGTGAGGCCTCTTACTTTCACTGAAAGTTCCTTTGGGAGCAACTATCTTTTCTGCTTTCTACACTGTTTCTTTAAGCCACTTCCTTTTGGCTGGAGGGTCTTCAAGACTTCTTTCCAACTCTTTAACAGGTTCTAGGGGCTCATCACTTGGCCCTTCATGAGGTTCCTCCCTCTGAACATCTGACTCTTCACTTTTAGAAGAGGTGTAGTGTCCCCAAGGTTGAGCCCCGTTGCAAACCATGTTCTGAAAGAAATTGTAATTATGTTTTATAGGCTGGTGAGCCAAGTTTTTATAAGCTGGTGGCTTATGTGTTTGTTAGGCCAGGGAGCCTAAGGGTTGGAGGCCAAAGGCTTGATTTTGTACCTGAATGTATGCAGCACATTAATAAAATATTAACACCGCCATGGGTAGACTGACCACGATGAATGAGTGAAGGGGGACTAAGCATCCATAGAGAGGGCAAGGAATTATGGGCTGGAAGGTGGAAAAGGGGCTAAGTGTTGAGCCTAGGGGCTAAGCCTAGGGGGCTTAAGCCTTGGGAATAATATTTTAATATTATTCCAAAAAGACATGTGCATTTTATGTTTTATCCTAAGTTCCTGGCAAGGGGAGGA
>ML780976.1:188880-207781 GCA_009831015.1 Picea engelmannii
AGTATCTTGCTTCCAACCTGATGGTTGTGACGTAAAGCAAGACGATGTGATGAGACTAGTACTGTGCTTCCGGCTTGACAGTTGTGACGTAAAGCCAGTCTAGTATCTTGCTTCCAACCTGATGGTTGTGACGTAAAGCAAGAAGATGTGATGAGACTAGTACTGTGCTTCAGGCTTGACATCTGTGACGTAAAGCCAGTCTAGTATCTTGCTTCCAACCTGATGGTTGTGACGTAAAGCAAGACAATGAGATGAGACTAGTACTGTGCTTCCGGCTTGACAGCCGTGACGTAAAGCAAGATGAGTACCTTGCTTCCAGCTTGATTGCTGTGACGTAAAGCAAGATGAGTATTGTGCTTCCAGCCTTACAGTTGTGACGTAAAGCCAGTCCAGTATTATGATGATGAGCCAGCCTCGTGCTGTGATTATGATGTATTAGTTTTATACTAATCCATATTGATGCAGATGATGATTGCATTCCTTTGAGAATGACGATGCTACCGATGAATAAAACTTCCGATGATTTATAGATACGCCAGTCAGTGTTCCAAGATGATATTGATGATGTTGTCCTCCTGATGCCGTTGATGATAAAGGCCTCTCTCTCGTCTGATGCTGCTGTAGAATACCCTTCTTGTTAAGGGGGAGTGTTGAAATAATGTAACTACAAAGTGTGTTCTTATTATTATTTGATATATTATTCATTGGATCAATCCCCATTGTGGGTTGATCATGTCGGCTATTGTAAAAGGACCAAATCCCCTTTTGCGGATTGGTCATAATATAATTGTAATAGGCAAAAGAAGAAGTTGGCCCCAGAATATATCAAAGAGGCCCCGNAATATAATAAAGGTGGTTATAACCACCTAGGAGAAGAAGTCGGCCCTGCCAGTGAAAGGACACTCCCACACGTGCCAGTCTTGTATAAATAAGGAGGCTAGCGCCTCACTTAGACACACACTCACTTGTACATTGAGAGACAAGTTTCAGAGCTGCAGTTGGAGAAGAGAGAGAGAGAGAGAGAGAGGCGCATCTTTAGGAGAGGACTTTTTGTATTTGTTTGAGTTATCTCTTAGCATTGTATTGGCTATCTATAATAAAGAAGTTTTGCTGGGTTTTCTTCCCCATGAGGGTTTCCCAGGATAATTGATGTGTCTCTTGTGATTGTGTATTTCTCAGTGATCTTGTCTTATGCTGTTGTTATCTATTGAAATGCAAAGAACTATAATAATGGCTTAAACATTAACAATATCCTGGGAAAACCCTTCTCAATCAAGGAAAAACCCAACAATCCTTTGCTATACTGACAAGAGAAGATTCACCATTCCACCACCAAACCTAACACACAATAGGGTGTTGCTATGACTGAGAAAACT
The DNA here is from genome assembly GCA_009831015.1 of Picea engelmannii. NCBI lineage: Eukaryota > Viridiplantae > Streptophyta > Pinopsida > Pinales > Pinaceae > Picea > Picea engelmannii. Next base: position 190,257 of record ML780976.1, read on the forward strand.
AGCTCCTAGAGAATTGCGAATTGCAATGCTCATAATTTCAGACCTCAACTTCTGAAATTATGAGATAACAAGTGTGTGTGATCCACAATGGGGATTCACTCTTTATTTATACAAAACCTATCACATCAAATGATGTGTCTATTGGCACAATAGGGTCGACTTGTACAACTTAATAATATAATTAGTAATTACACAATATTAATTATCTTTCACATGGTTTGGTCGACTTGTATCCTTTACATCACAAATTAGGGTTACAAGCAAATATTACTCTTAGACAATATAGCAAGGATCTCACACATCCACTAGTGCTCAGCCACTAGGGACACGCCCACCTGTGCTCAACCACATGGACGTCATACTCAACAGATCTCTATCTCAACTGAGTCCACATGAGAATCATCTGGAGTACCATCTCAAGCCGACTCAATTGAGTCCACATGAGTACAAGGCAAGAGACCATCTCAAGCTGACTCAACTCAGTCCAGAGGAGTACAAAGCAGGAGACCACACATCAACTCAACTCAGTCCAAAGGAGAACGATACACCCATCACATGAGCACATCCAACACATGGGATCTCTCACAGGTCGACTCAACTCAGTCCATAGGAGAACGTATCTTGGAGAATGTCACACGACGCTGCAATCATCAACAAAGGGTTCCATCTTTGTCCTCTTCTCCTTAGGGACATGAATATATACTGGACACCCAAATATCCTTAGATGACCTACTTCAGGTTTGATCCCTGAGAAGACCTCTTAAGGAGTCTTGTCCTTCAAGATAGCAGGTGGACACTTGTTATGAATATACATGACAGTGGAGGTAGCTTTTGCCCATAAAGAATTTGGCAGATCCTGGTCAACATCATGGCTTACACTACCTCACAAATTGTCCTGTTTTTCCTCTCAGTAACACCATTTTGCTGAGGGTTATATGGCACGGTCAACTGTCTCTTGATTCCTTCTTCCTTGCATAAATCCTCAAACTGGAGAGCTTCAAATTCTCCTCCATTGTGTGTTCTAAGGGTTTTGATGTGTTTCCCTGTTTGCTTTTCAATAAAGGCTTTATACTCTTTGAATTTATCAAACGTGTCACTTTTAGCTTTAAGGAAACAAATCCAACATTTTCTTGAGTAATCATCAATAAAAATGACATAATACCAACAACCACTGAGTGAGGGAGATGACATGGGACCACATACATAAGAATGAACCAGATCTAAGATGCCCTGAACTTTGTTGTCACATACCATATTCTGCAAATCTAGAAGTGCTTTGAAATGAATATGTCCAAGTCTTCTGTGCCACAACTCGATGGAGCTAGTCGCATCATGAACTGATGCCTGAACTGACTGTCTTGTCACGACGTACATTCCTCCTCTGCGAGTCCCAATGGGTTCTGCTGTACTCAAGTGGCTACCTTTAGCCCATAGAAGTGCCTTCATGTCCTTGAAGATCACCTAATATCCCTTGTCTTCAAGGGTTGCTACGGATAGTAGATTCTTCCTGAGCCCTGGAACATATAATACTTCATCAACATGAAGCATAGCCCCAGATTCCAATCTGAAGGAGATAGAGCCTACTCCCTCTATCTTGTAACATTTGTCATCCCCAAGCTCAACCTGCTCTGCAAAAGATTTTGTCTTGAAATCTGAGAGGATCTCCTTGTACCCTGTCATGTGCTTTGATGCACCACTGTCTACTAGCCAAGTTTTTGGTCCTGTGATAACTATACTGGATAAAGCAAAAACCAACTAATATTCTTTTCTAGTTTCTTTTTCATTAGAAGGACTTTTTGTTTTCGTTTGGATTCATCATCCTCAACAGTTGAGGCATGATGTTTCCCTTTCCTTGGGTTTTTCTTCTTATACCAACAGTCTTTAGCAAAATGACCCAACTTATTGCAACTAAAGCATTTAATCTTAGATGTATCAATACTCTTGCCTTTGAACATACCTTTGGTGTTTGACTTCCTTTGAGAACCTTTCTGGAAAGTGACTTTCTTCTTTCCCTTGAATCTTGATGTTAATGCTGAATGCTCTTCTTTAGTTGGGTCGCTCCTGGTTGCAGTGCGACTCTCCTTTTGGAGGCAATCGTGCCATAACCTCTCAAACATGGGCTAAATCTCTCTCCCACTTACTATGGATAGGAAAGTCTCCCATGAAGAAGGAAGAGTCGAAGACCATCAAACATGGTGTGCACTAAATCATCATCATCCACTGTGACACTAGTGACCTAGAGCTGATCTTTGATCTGGGCTATCCTTGAATAAAAAGATGCTACTGATTCACCTTTCTCCATCTTAAAATACTTAAGCTTGTGCTTAAGTGTCCTCTTTTGACTTGGTGCCTGTTTCTCATATAGATTCACCAAGGTATCCATACAGTCCTTGGCAGTCATTAACGAAGTCATCGCTGGCATTATACTGTCTTTGACTAAGTCAAAGATGATTCACTTGGCCTTAGCATGACTCTTCTTGAAGGCTTCTCTACCTGCATTAGAGGTGGGTTCCTCCATCACTGTGGTCACATACTGCTCAAGATCATGCTCTTGCAAGATATTCATAATCCTGAGCTTCCATACACTGAAGTTGGAAGATCCTTTGAGCCTATCCTCGGCCTTGACTGAAATGGAGGATGCCATGGACCTTACACTGAAATTTATCAAGATCGCTTGGATCTCTGTGTACCTGCTGCTGGATTTCAGCAAGCTTATCAAACCCTAAGCTCTGATACCATGTTAAATTATGAGCTTGATTCAATACTGTAAGTACTTATTTAAATTTTGACTGTACTTTGAACTTAGGTTCTTAATGCATAATCAAAACTGAACAGTAAAAACCATAGAGAATAACCAACATGCATTTTCACACCATTCATACCCTGGGGAAACCCTATACAAGTAGAAAAACCCCAGAAAACAAACTTCCTTTATTGCAAAGACAATGTATGACCACTTACAATATATCCACCATGAAAACTCTGTTCTTAAAGAGCTTGCCAATGTGACTCTGACCTGACTGTGTAACTAAGAGACCTTTCTGATATATAATCTCCTGTTACAGACCAGCACTGAAGATGTATCTTTGTTGCCTTCAATGACTGATATACGCTGCCTCTTATGTACTGTTACACTACCTCTGATAGTCTGATATACCAGCACTGATATGGACTGTTACGCTGCCTCTAATAGTCTGATTTACCAGCACTGATATGGACTGTTACGCTGCCTCTTATGGTCTGTTATTGCTGCCTTCTATTGGACTGATACACAGCCTTTTATAGTCTGATATACCAGCACTGATATGGACTGTTACGCTGCCTCTTATGGTGTGTTATTGCTGCCTTCTATTGGACTGATACGCAACCTTTTCTTGGACTGATATACCACTCTGTTATGGACTGATATATGCACCTTCTTAAGGACTGATATACCACTCTGCTTCCTCACCCATACGTTGTATAACAACTGTATAGAAAGAGGGTCGACCTCTTGCTTATATAGGAGTGGAGAGGTAGAGAGGAGAGGGCTCGAATTAGAGGCATGAATGCATGCTTGTCATAGCTCAGCTTTACACTTTAGTGCAAAATTAGAACCGGACTTTACACTTCAGTTATAACTCGCCCTTGACATGGCACTGCATGTTATGCCAACTCGACAATTGACTTGACCTTGACTGGACATGCATGCAAACTACTCAGCATGCATGCAGCATGCAACTAGACATGCATGCAATATGCAACATGCATGCATGCAACGTGCAACATGCAACATGCGACATGCAACACAAACTTGACAACTATGACTTTGACCTAGACATGCAATTTTGACTTTTACAACTCGACTCTTTAGAAGGAAATTCAAATTTCTTCATGGTGGATTATGTCATACGTGCCAATGCACTAAATCAATACATTTACATCATTTGCAATATTAGGAAGATTGTTTGTTTCTAGCTCATAGGAATTTTATGTTCAACCTAACTTTTGCTAGTTGCCTTGACTTTTGCTCACGGCTCACAAGGCTTGACTAGGCGGCTCATAGAGGTTGTATGTTCCCCCTGACTTTTGCACTAGTCTATCTATGCCCACAGAGGTTGTACGTTCCCCCTGACTTTTGCACTAGACTGTCTGTGCTCACAGAGGTTGTACGTTCCCCCTGACTTTTGCATTAGACTTACATCTTGATTTTTGTCTTAGACTTACAAGGCTTCTACCTTTGCCTTGGCTTGACTCACAAGATCATATAGCATCTCGTTCGTCCTGACTTTTGGTTTGACTCACAGAGGTTGTATGTTCCCCCTGGCTTTTGTCAATACCTCACAAGACTAGTTGATTCTCCAAATCTCCCTCGCTAGCTTTAGGGTGGCCCATATGGCCTCTCATTGGAGAATGATTGTCGATGCTGCCAAATTTAACACATGGTTGGTTCATTGTGAAAGAGAGGCAGAGCTGAGTTCAGAGTTGCATGCAAACAAGTCGTGTGGGTGTGTAGGCTCAACTTACAGGTTCTTACCATTTCTTTGATCTCTAGTTTTATAATATCTTCAGGTTCTTATAGGCACAAGTTTGAATCTTCAAGGAGGAAGGCCGCAAACTAGACCTCCATTGGTATTGAAAAAGCACTACTGCTTATTTGATGGGATTTCCTGCTTAGCAACGTTTTCTATTAAGTATTGTGCTGTCATATACCAAGCTTTGTTTCGTATTAGAGCTTGGTTGCTAGAATTATTGTGATGCATTGTCAACAATATTTTTCGAGCTATGACGGAAAGAAAACTTGCCAACGATTTGTTTAGCACAAGAGAAATACATAGCCATGACCTCTAAGCGTGCATTCACACCGCAATAAAGAGGCATCGTTTGCAAAGAAGAAGAAGAGTTAAGAACTCGCCTTTTCTCAAATCGCATAGAGAAGGCGGAGAGAGAATCAACAGATGGAAAGCAAACATAGCCTGCTGAGCTAGAGAGAAAACTTGGCAACAAGAAGAAGAGCGATCTATCCAAGAATTTGTCTCCAAATCACACAATAAAGCTACACTAGTAGTAGGAGACTTTGATCCTTGTGGATCCCTACGAGATGTTGAAGATCTTAGAATTGCAAAGTGAAACATTGTAATTTTTTATGTGAGGTGTCGTTGTGTACTTTAAGAATTATCTTGATCTGAGATCAATATTGTTTTTTAAGCTAGTGAAGAAGTAACTACCATTAATAGTCTCACTGTTTTTGGATTCCATTAATAAATCTACCAAATAGAATTCAATGATTCCAACCAGTTTATCTCCATTGCCATCACCACTTGGAGCATAAGAGGTCGCAAAATTGATTGCCATTAACCTCAATTGTCATTGCTCCTAAGATGAGATTGAAACCCCCTATAGCAAATTGCAAATTACGAGGCATAATAAGCTCAGAATCAACATCTAAAGTTCTGATTGCACAACACAACATCGCTTCACCAACGCCAATCCTACACTTGTCATGGAGGAGGTATATAATTGTTTTGTTTTGATAGTATCTTGAATCCAACAAGCATACTATCAAAGATGGGCTGCCAGATTTACAGTGTAAGGGTTTCATCAAAGCCAGTTCCATCACTTTGCGGCTTCACAATCTCTTACTTGAATTGACATTCTTCCCAAAATTTGAACAGTTTCTCACAAAAATCATTAAACAACATTGTTGCTTGGAAGTAATCACGGATCAACCATTCTTGTCCAATAGTTCGATTCAAGCAAAATGAACTCATTCAAGGTATTTGTTTATCTTTTACTTGAAATAAATCTTTTGCTTTATATAGAAGAGAAGGTCAATTTGTTTGTGATAAAAGGGAGAAGGTTTAACCTTTTGTAAAGGTTCTATTGGTTTCTCATTTGGTGAAATAGAGAGATCATGTTCTTTGGAACATACAGCGAGAAGTTTATTTTCCTATAATTGATAGAAGGTCGATTGAAAGTTATTTATTTTGTCGACTGCAAATTATTGTTTTTCAGTCTTTGTTAAGCAAAAGGATGAGAAGTGAATGCCTTGTAAAAGGGGTCTATATTGTCCTTAAGTTCCCATTGAAAAAGGAAAATTACCTTGTAATTGCACTATGATGCACCCTTCCTTATATCAAAATTATTAAAGTGAGGATAGAGTGAAAGGTCAAGATAAATGGATAATTGACCTACTTAAACTTATTGATAAGAAAGTCATTCAAACATGAATTGCTTGAAAAAGAAAAAGCGGTGTTAAAATTGCGAAGTTAGGTGGAAAACATCAATCGAGAGAAACTAATGTGTGATGCTTCTTGTGACACAAGTGGTCTGATTCAATGTTTTGATAGTTGTGATAATAGTGATTTGAAAATAAGCATTTATCTCTTTCATTGCACCAAGAGTAGAGAGGTGCTCTACAACTCAGTATGGGGGAGATGTTAAGGCATTAGTATGATGAGGCATTAGCATTAGATAAATAACAATAAGTTAAAAAAAAACATAAAGTCGGCTCAATTAATAATAATAATAATAATAATAAATTTTATAAAAATAAAGTCCGCTTAATTAAACAAAACAGCAATTACACACACCGTGTAAAACTTGACATGGAATGAAATAATAAAAAAAAATTACACCTTAAGAAATTGGATCCCTCTTGGTGCTTGATAGATCCGGGTTTAAGATGGATCTACGCTGGTGAAACTCTTGATGGTGATCTTGATGATACTTTTGAAAGTATATCCAATGTGGAAGATGGTATCATTGGATCATTTGAAAAATGCACAAAAAGAATTGGCTCCAAGCTCATGAAGAAAATGGATTTAATGGCAAAGGTTTACAAAAAGGTGGGCAAGGCATCCAGAAATCCATAGCATTATGTATAAGGCCATGAAATGAAGGTCTTGGTTATGATGGTCAAATAGGCAATGGGGACATCCAATTTGTGAAAGCAGAATCTTCTATAGAAGGTGATTCATCTACTAGTACCAGTACAACAAACCAGGTTCAGAAACAAAAGAATAATTGTCATCATTGTGGTAGAACAAGGCATGTGCAAGCTAAGTGTTGGAACTCGCATCCTTGTAGTATTTGTGGCTTAACAAACCATGATCATCATACATGTTGGCAAAGGCAAATATCAATGCCTCACATACATGTAAATTGTGGTTGGATAGATGTGCATGAATGGCACAAAGTCACTCTTATGTTGAAATATTTTTACAAGGTAAAATCTTCTAATGTACAACCAAAAATCCCCACAGGCAAAATCCAATCAATGAGATAATTGAGTTGTCATTAAGATGGACTCAAAAGAGTAATGTCAACTTCCCATAGTTGGTAATGTTTTAAGGTCAGAGTTCTCAATTTTTTTTATGTCATTCTTTGAGTAAAAATCAAATCACGAATTCTTTCATTTTGTAATGGTTTGTGGTAATTCGAAACCTCTTATGATGGTTAAGGTAAACCAATTAAAACCCCTGATGATGTGATGGTTAAGAATGAGCCAACAAAAGCTGAGGATACGATGAATTGGTTAAAGGTAACCTGTAGGAAATCCATAAGGTGGTTAAGCCTAAGCCAAAGAAACCCTTGATATGGAGATGATTTAGTCCAAATAAATGATTCAAGATTTAGACCTATAAAAGAATGGTGCAGCTTGTGCATGATACATGAAGCCGATGACAGTTGAAGATGCAGATACAGATTAAGCAGACTAAAGATGATGCAGTGTGCAAAGCACTGAATATGAAGACAGCTCAAACATCCAGATTGAACTACAAGTATTTGATAAGAGGGATTTTGAAGGATAACTCCTACTTGTGAGTGCTAAAGTCTAAACTACATGGTTGCGTAAATGTAGTGTTGTACACCATGCATAAATGTCTACGTACAAAACTAAGAATGATGATAAGGAGATAAGGATGAGGATTTCAACGAAGAAGTTGGGAATGATAACAATATTTTAAATGGGGCAGATTGTTATGTTCATCTAATGCTATATAAAGGGACCTAATGTACATTGAAAAGTGGTGTGAGAGAGACACAAGATCAATACAGTCTGACATTCAAAGTGTATTTGTGTCCCTACAAATTTATGTGTGTGAATGTTTTTGATAGCTGCAGTAATAAACCCAACATTTAGTTCTGTCATATGTCTTCATTGGCTGCCAATAAAAGGCCAAATTACCCTGTAATTTGCTGCCATTGAAAGGCCAAAATAACCTGTAATTTGGCTGCCAATAAAAGGCCAAAATACCCTGTAATTTGGCTGCCAATAGTCTCACCTTATTTTGGCTGAATTTTTATATCATATTTCTTCTCATGTTGAGCAAATGCATTATATCTGTTGGCCGGCTTACAACTGATTTAAAGTTGATGTAAATTCTGATTTTGCAAAATAAATATATGAATTTTATAAGACAGTTTTCCCTCCTTAAGGTGGCATCTATTGTGAGATGGGAGTTTGGTGAATAAGGTCTTTACAGAAGAAGAACTGTTGCAGTGCATTGAAGCAGAAGACCAAGCAAAGACTATATAGCATTTAAGCCTGGCTACTGGCTTACCCCCTGATTTTTATTGTTTTAATAATTGCATCGTGTATTATCGTTGATCGACTTGACATTCATGTATCAAAGACTATATTTTATAGATTAAAAATTTGTCAATTAAAACTCGTCCTTCTGTCCCTGATCCTCGGCGAGACATGGAATACGAGAACATTGCCACAAAGATATGCAAAATAACCCAAAGTATGACAATTTCCATACTTCTTTCTATAAGGATGAAATTGTTGCATTATGGAGATATGCATTACTTATGAGAAAGAATGGTGTGTTGACGATGATAAATAACTACACTTTCTACTATCTATATTGGTTTTTGTACAAATTTGATGTAGGTCAGCCCCTTATGAATGTATGGTGTTTGCAATAAATGTTCAAGTCCACCTGCATAAACTTAGAATGGTAGCTGTCATAAAGATGCAGAGGTATGCTGAAGTTTCTGTTTCTATGGAAGGGGTGAGGACTTTTCTCTCTATTGAATGATTGTTAAATCCTGCTGAGCCTTCTACTTTTACTGTAAGGCTGATGATTTCTTGTGTTATATAGCACATTATTTTTCTTATTGAATCTCTTTTGTGTGGTTTCAGTCCATCTATCAATTAACATACTTGGTATTTCCATTGGGATATTTATGTTTCTTTTAATTAACTAGTTGGCATTCACGTTTTCAGGAAATAAATTATTTCCGTTTATAGGAGGGAAATTATTTCCAAAGATATGATACCCACTGTTACGTTTGAGTATGCTGTCCATGGAACATACATGCTCAAATACAATTATTATGGTAGGGAAAAGTCTTCCAAAGATCTGATACCGCTATGATGTCTCAGTATTGTGTCCATGAGACATACATTCTCAAATACAATAATTATGGGGGTAGCATGCCAACATATTTACTCAATCATGATAGGGGTAGTGCCAAGTGGTTATTAACTATCCAACTGGACCCCTTGATTAATTGAGATGACTAAAAATCACATGGTCAGTTCTACTTGATGTTCATCACGGTTTCATCAATAGGACTTGTGCTGACTGATTTGTGATTACACCAACTTAATGTATTTATGCTCAATAATCAGTAGAAGATGATCCACAAAAGGAATACCTAAATTAAATAAATAAAAAGGTTCTGGAATACCACAACAAATTAAATAATACAAGAGGATCTATGAAGGGAATACCTTAATAACTACATCTCGCCTTGTGGCTCTCACTTAAGTTGCTAGGGTGCATGGGTATTGGTATGACACTGTTTGAAACCGGGTACAGGGGTACACAAAGTTTTATATATATGAAAAGACATCAAAACATAATTGAAATTATGTAAACCAGCAATGATCCAGACTCATTTTCAAATTCAAATCATTCAAGCATTCATCTATTGAGATTCAACATTGAACAATGATTAAGAATACTTGATCATTCTCATTGATAGATCTAGAGTCTTAAACAAAGTACATTAAAAAATTGTCAAATGGCATTTCCAAAATTGAATTTCCTTCAAGAATTATGGCACTCAAAACCCAAATTTTCTTCTCTGTTGGACTGCTGGTCTCTTCAAGGTGAGAACGAAAATGTAAAAATGAGAGATTAGTTAGGGTCTTGTCGTTCATAAAGGGGCCTAGCAAGTAATGTTTAGAGTTTTACAGCTGGGCCCTACCCTTTTTTTTTTAATTTGTGTTTTTTTCAAAAACAGCATATTTTTTTGGGAATGAGTGGCTGGAGTACTGATCATTGGGAAACATACCTGAATTTCAAGGCAAAAACACTTATCTGTACCCTGCTATATGGGGTATGTGAGGGAACGGCAGGGTACATACGTGTATCAAATGAAACCCTTGGGGATAAAACCCCAACAAAAGATGTACCCACATAACATTTGATCACCACTACGAGGACAAGGACTAAGGCTTATGATGATGCATGCAGAAGATGCAATTAAAAAAATAAAATAATTGTATATAATTGATGCCTACTCTTAAATTGCAACAATAATTATACAAAACTGGAATAATTAAGTAGTAACTTCGACAAAGCAATAAAGATGCTCGAAAATCATGTCTTTTTGTGGTGCTCGAAAATCATTAGTCATATATTTTCAATTCCAAATATGAACGCTATGGCTGTTCAAAGTTATGGGCTGAAAATCCTAGTAAGTCCGTGATTTCCACAGGAACCGGGATCTCTTGGCATAGAGGAATACTTTGTAAGTTTTCTCCACTTTACGCTCAGCACTGTTTCCATACTAGGACTTGTGCTGGCTAATTTGTGGTTCCACCAATTTACTACATTTATAATTTTATACTCTCTTTACAATCAGTAAAAGAGGATTGACAAGACTAATATTTTGAATAAATAACAAGGTTCTGGAATACCTCAACAAATAAAATAATGCAAGAGTATCTATGAAGGGATTACCTTAATAACAACATCTAGCCTTATCCCTTGAACAATACTAGAAAAAGGGCATGAAATCCTTAATTACAAAAGTAGGGAATGAAACCGTTGGGAATAAAACCCAAGTAAAGGATGTACCAACATAGCATTTGATCACCACTTTGAGGCCAGGGTCTGAGGCTTATGACGATGCATGCATAAGATACAATTAAAGAAGTAAAGTAATTGTATCAAAAGGAGGCCTCTTAAATTACAATAATATTTAAAGAAACCTGGAATAATTAAGTAGTATCTTTGACAAAGGAATAAAGATACTGAAATTTTGTATCTTTCTGCAATGATCCTAGAACGAATTCTTGTTTCCTAGTGTGTAGGTCTTTTTGTGGCACCTAGAAATCACGAGTCATATGATATGTTTTCAATTCCAAATGTGAATGCTATGGTTGTTTGAAGTCACGGGCTGGAAGTCCAAGTAATTCTGGGTTTTCTCCAGGAGTTAGGATTTCTCAGTATAGAGGAATAGTTTACAATTTTTGGGAGATCATGTGTAATGTGGGAAAATGTATCCAGATTCCAAACACTAATGTCTTCAATAATTGTTCTTGTTATGTGTTGGTTTGGTTGTCCCAGTTTAGCCGTTGTTACTGTTCACTTGACCATCTCAATGCAGGTTTTCATTCATAAGCATTAATTGTGACTAGCATCAATGGTTCAAGTCACTGTTAAAACTGTTTTCTCTTGGATTTTGCATAAATTGGTAATTGAGATAAATCTGGAGCTGATATGGTTTAATATTCTAAATTATTCTGTTTATTTATGGCAGATAGTGTCCACTTCTTGATGTTTGTTGATACCTGAATGGAATTCAGAATATTCTATACCAAATTAATAATGCCTCTATTTTCACTAAATAAATCATGAAATCCAGCATTTTATTGATTGTCTTCCCTTTATTGATTGGATTCCCACAATCTATACTTTTATGGAGTGGTGCCAGGTTTAATTTTGAATTATTTTTCTGCTAATAAAGATGGAAAGGTTTGATGTAGAATGGGTATACCTGTATAGTATGGGCATGGCTTTTAGATGCTTGGGTACTGTGGAGAGAAAGGTTCTTTTAATGTGGAGACAGGTCCTTTCAACAGATTGGAACTTCAGATTTGTGAGAATTAATAGATTTATTGCTTGAGAGTGTCTAAAGCTGGTTGCATTTTTATTTATGCAGGAAGTCAATCATCTGGGTGGTTGGAAAGTACGAGGCAAGAATTAATGGAGGCTGAAAATTTTCACAAGGTTGACAAGAATTGGAGGAGTTGACACTTTTTGAAGGATTCTGATTGACCTGGATTCCATAGAACACACGAAGTGGTGATTCCTTTTTGTCACTATTTGATAGTGTGATCATGTAAATATAAGATGGTGGTAGGTGAAGGTAACATCTTGTAAGAATATGAATTTACTCACATTACATAAGAGTAGTTTAAAAACCCTAGAAGATTTTGAGAGTTCTTTTCTGATTTCTAAAAGCTTCCACAGGTCATATGCTCTATTGATTTGTTTAATGTCGCCAGAGCAAGATTTCCTTAGATTATGACTTTACATCTTTGACTAATGTGACTAACAGGATCAGTATATCTGTAACAGTGGAGTAGCCAAGAGTATTTCCCAGATAACATGAATAGTGTGTTGCATTAACTTTGAAGAATTTGATTGTGTGCATGGAAGTTCATATTCTTAGATTTACTTGTGGAAATCTTCCTGCTACTTCAGATATGTCGGTGTCATTTGCTAAGATGAGTCATGTTTGTATATATCTATAAGAGGTCGTACTGTTTGAAGAGAAGACGAAACAAAAGATCAAATTGCAATCTGAAAATCTGGGACAGACTAATCCCTTCATGCGAAAGGTCAAGATCAATGAAAGGTTAATCTTGATTTGATTGTATTTAGATAAGTTTCTATGTTATGTTTTGGAACTTTGTTCAAGAATCTGAGTGTTATTATTTTATAGTACCGCCAAACGCTCTTGTTAACATGATAATTAGTGAGTGCCTTTTGTGTAGTAGAAAGCTATCTTCAGAGCCAATTGTTTGCTTATACCTGTAGTCTCAGGCATTTTAGGATGTCTGGTGAAATATATGCGTTGCTTGATAACTAGGATTTCACTGCATTTCACCTGAGATTTGTTACTTTCTAATCTTCAGAGGCACCACATATTCAATGTCAACATCTTGAAGATATAATTTCTTTTGTTATATTATGAGGTTTTACTAGCCTTTGGAGTATGGAGAATGATGTGTAGCATGTTTTTGTGTGACTGAGGGAATATTGTGCTTTCAAGGCCATGGTACCTAAGATGATTGCATTATTTACTATTTCTGTAGATTATTGCATGTTTGACAAGATGCTTTTCTTTCTTGTTATAGTGAAACAGCCCATTCGATAGTCTTTTGTATAGTCGACTATATACTTATTTTTTAATAACCTTTGTAAAATGTAGTGGATGTTGGTTAGTACGCCAAGAGTTCTTGCAATGCTATACATCCTGATGCAACTTTGATATCGATTGGAAGGCAGACATGCAATTGACTATGAAGTTCAAAATCATGTTGGCCTCGTGAGAGTGAGGGTTTGGGCAAATTTTTAGGTCCTACAGAGGGATCTACTTTCCAAAGAGGAATCCAAGTTTTTTAACTGGACCAGTGATGCAGTCAAGTTTGCTGTTAAATAGGATGAGAACAACATGCACTTTCTTTTGCCCATTTTGCATTTTCTATGTATTATATTTTCTGTCCACGATTTTCCAGTTTTTCTCTCTTAGCTGTAGGGTTGCTAATCACAATAGCTGTAGAGTTGCCAATCACAAATTTCCAACTTCCAAACCCTTTGAGCTACTGTATATGGCTGTTGGGTTTCTTTCTCATTCATGTATGTATGTGTTCAGATTTCATATGGACAGTGAGAAAGTGAGCTGAAAACATAGCATCATCTGCCAGTTAGTTTGACTTAATGACATCAGTTTTGTTCCCTCATTCTAAATCTGTGGTTTCTGATCTATTGCATGCTGGAAATTAGCTAAACTAACTAGCATTTGCTTATGCCTTATGGCCAATGTGACAGTCAAGATGATTGACTTCAAACATTGTAGGAAACAGTTAATACTGGGCTATTCTCTATCATGGTGGTATTATCAAACTTGGAGCTGAGTTATTGAACAATGGACATGAATGCTTTATTGTTTTGTGACATGTTTCTCCTCAATTGCAGAATTCTATTGGTGATCGCTTGCAAGACAACTTCTTGCAGATGTTATTTAGTTTTGAAATTCCTCTAAACGAAAAATGTTTGCCATGATTACAAAGAAGATTGAGAAGAATCAGTAGTGTTCATCTTTTCATGTGACCTCAGTAGAGTCTTATGTGATGGAGTGCAGTGTTTGTTATTTCCCACAAGTAGACCTGATTCACTTCGATGCCAAGTCCATCTGTTTATATCGAATGTATACGAGGCGAAAGGGAGTAAGAAATAGTTTTCACTGCATAAGCAGTCAAAGAACGCTTAGCATATAGCTACAATTGAAATAATGGAAGTTTAAATATTTTTTTCAGTAATATTTATTGGTATAATTTATTCTCTTTCAATATCTTGAAGTAATAAAAAGTTAGCAAATAAAAGTGATAGCTTCACGATCGGTTTCATAATTCAATAAGTTGCATGCAAGAGCTTGATCAAGGCATTGCAGTATACCATTCAAGAATCCACTCATTGCCATTATCTTTACCATTTAAACTGGTTGGGCATCAATTTCATGACCAATTTGGATCTGGATTTTGATATTACGATAAGTAGGGCACATCTTTCAGGCCTTGCCAACTTCTTCTTTGAAAGTTCTCCTATGTCAAAATCTTGTTCCTCATGGGCAACAATAAAAAAGTTCGAGTCTTACATTGGGGCCTGGGTCTTCCATATATATTTCCACTAACATATTGACAACCCTGCATTTCATTTGAGAACATTTCTTTATATCATAACTTTGCTGAATAGAACCCCATAATAGGATTTTTGGAACAAATTATTTCATCCTCTTCTCTCAACCTTACATGACTTCTTATGAGATTACTCATGTAATCATTCCATTGCTCTCCATAAATTCTTTCCAACCCCAACATATTAGGGCTCATCAAACCTTGATGCCATAAAGTAAAAAAAAGTAAAAAAAAAACCCTAAAGAATTAAGTAAAGTAAAAAAACCTTCACCTTGCAAATGGGCAATAAATCTTCAGAGAGTTTAAAGGAATTTCCACTGCCCACCTAAGGATCAACACCCAACATGATGTTTTCACCATTTCCTATCTCTCACACAAGCTGGTTAGCAACCAAAGGACAAAGGCAAAGTTTCCCCTTCACAGGTCACCACCAAAATAGATAGTCCCGGCTAAACAACCAATAATAAAGTGAATCCCCAATGAAGAACACCTGCCCGGAACAGAGCAACAACAAACTAACATATGCATGGTCCTGCACATCAAAAGCTATGCCCTCCATGGGCTCATTAGTCACATGGATCATAGCAATGTCAATCACATCTCATCATTAATATTATTAAACATATGCATAAAAACCCTGATACATCGGTCAATAGCTCAAAGACATTACAAAAACCCACAATACAAGATCAGAGAAAAAGACAAGACGTCCTATTGGGCTAGTATCCACAAGAAAAGGGAAGTCTCTAGGAAGGTTTCATCCAAACCATGTGAGTGAGGTGATGTGGCCAGGGGATGTCCAGACATGTGGGTGAAGTGAGAGCCTTGGATGCATAGTGTTATCTGTGGGTGCCTTTGTAGAAGGCGAGCTGTACCTGTCATGGATTAAAATTTTTCAAGCTCGTTCTTGCCTTTATTCTTTTCTTTTATTTGTTTGTTTTTTTTTTTTTTTTTTACTTTTTATTCAAGGGCTAACCAGAGGACACTGCCTTGGCATGGTGACCGGAGCTGACAGTGTTACCCACAAGTACTTTCATAGAGATGAGAAGGTTGGTTCGTGATGAGACCCCCTTTCCCTTAGCCATGCAACCAAAGGTCACTGCCTTGGCGTGGTAACCAGATGGTGGTAATGCCATACTGTTAGGTACCCATGAATCTAATAGGCTGGCTCGTGATGAGCTCCTCTATCCTCTTGACTAGGTCTTGTTTGTTATTTCTGGGTCCCTCCTGTTTCTTGCTGAGAGGTTTTTTATTGTCTTCTCGGGGATCCCTAGGCGAATCATCTTAAG
Organism: Picea engelmannii; assembly: GCA_009831015.1. Lineage (NCBI taxonomy): Eukaryota > Viridiplantae > Streptophyta > Pinopsida > Pinales > Pinaceae > Picea > Picea engelmannii. The sequence goes on from ML780976.1 coordinate 206,475, forward strand.
GTTTTATTTCTAGGCTTTTATCTTTTACCAGCTGCTTTTACCTTCTGGGCCTTTAGCCCCTTCTTCCCATGAGATAAGGTGCAATCCTACAAACAGGTCAACCCAATGCTCAGACAAGGGGAATGGAACAAATGAGCGGGAGATAAGATGAAACAATGGTGCTATTAGTAGCGGACGATGGCTTTTCAAAAATCCTCTGGTGGCAAACGAAAACCTATGGGCACAGGCTTGCTAGGGCACCCTGTCAATCTTCCCAAGCATGGTCAAGTGGGCTAATGTAAGATCCAAGCAGTTGTTATAGGTAAAAGGAATCAGATGCATATATTTAAAGGTTTCAATGATCAAAAGTGACACATACCATGATACCTGGACCAATTACCTCATGGAGCAAGAACCTCTTCTGATATAGGACCAAGCCGATGGTGATGGATGCTGCTGCTGCTGACAAGATAAAGCTGATGGAAGAAGAAAAGGATGGGCCCTCCAGGGCCATGCTCAGGTCAATCTTGCTCTTGGTACTCCATGTCTAGGACCTGTGGGCCTCAAGACATGATCTCCTAGTTATCCCTAAAATCGGGGATAACATTTGGCTCCAACTCGGGGACATGTGCTCACCGTAGAGCACATGAGAACCTCAGCATCTCTGGCATAACCTGTAGACCTGCTCAATCTCGATAGGAGCATCAGTAACAAAATGGGGCGGTAATGCCACCCCAACATACATAGATATATATAAAAACTGAAAGAAAACAATCAACAATGCAAATATGAAAGCAACTAACATGAAATGCAAATGGTATAATACACGAAAAATGCCTACTTACCTGCACTTACCTGTGAAATCAGGTCCCCCCACCTTGGTGGGGTTTGAGGAGGTGGCCGTTTATAGGTAATGGGCGCCTTCTTCCCTCTAAAGTGGATAGATAATACGAGTTGTTAACTGATTCCATTCCAACTTTGAAGGGTCCAAGCCATGACTGAGTGCTTCCTTTTACATTAGTTGGCTCTCCTTTCTGGGTGTCCCACATCCATACCATGTCTCCCTCCTTGTACTTTCTGATTTTGTATGTGGTTGTTCCTTGGACAACCCTGGTGTATTGTACTGAGGGAGGGGGGTCGGCTTCCGTTGTAAAAACTTCCTGTTGAGACGGGTGGATTTGTACTTCATCTTCATGTTTCTTTAATATCTTCATTGTCCCAATCTCTTTGTTTTTGAATTCATCCAGGAGTTGTTGGTATTCTTCTTTCTTGGGCCATTCAATCTGATCAAAGTCTTCCTCTGTTGCAAAGGGCATATCTTCTGGAGA
>ML780976.1:222711-278364 GCA_009831015.1 Picea engelmannii
AATTCCAAAAACCCTAGATATCCAAAAACCTAATCCTAGGAGATGAAGCGCCAAAAGTCATGTGGGCCCCGTTTGGGTAAGCTAGTACATCAACTTCCCGGGGTCGTAACTTTTGCATACGATCTCCGTTTTAGGCGTGTGATATCCCGTTGGAAAGGTATCACCGAGGAGATTCATTTTGGGGGCTCAATCATGCCTTTGTCTATGATTAAGGAGCTCGATACCGAAAAACCTTCATTTAGGCCCTCAAAATGGCCCCGGAAGTAAAAACTGCTAAAAATAGTAAATTGCCAAAAATGTCAGAAAACTGTTCTGAGCCAGTTGGAAAAGGTGGGTGGCCACCGATATCCATCTGGATCAACATAAGATCCCAGACCATCCCCAATTTATTTCAAAATTTTTCTTAACCATAGTTCCAATTGTATTCTAGGTAGCTTCATCCAAATAGATCGGTCGATGTTCTATTCTTTGCATGGATCGAAACATGGGAAATACTTCTTCAACAAAAGGGTTGAAGGACCTATTGATCTCTGTTCTTTTCTAGGACAAGAGTCAACCTCATAGGGTATTCTCATAGAAGTGGAGACACCTTGTACATTTTTATAGAGGCGATGCTCCTCTCTTCCTCACTAAGATGACAATTATATTATGGTTATGGATAACCATTTTTTTCATTCATCAAACATTTGATGCTTGAGAGTAGGATAGGCAATGGAACACATAAATATAAAGGATTTTACAACAATAGTTTGACACAAGATAAACAAGTGAATTTGTTCATTCCGCCATAACCATTTCCCATATCATAACAAGTGAAGGAAAACATTTGAATCAAGACACACATAACATAGAGAAACATAAATGGTCCTCTCTAGATAACTTTAAATGATTTAATACCATCCATATCATAAGGATGTAAAGGAGACACATACTAGAGATTTCACGCTTTAATAAATGTTAGAAACCACAAAAGTCATAATCTCCAAAATAACTTTCTGTGGAGTTTAAATAAAATAATAGATACAAATTTACTCTTGAAGATCAAATAAAACGTGTGCAAAATCGACACTACATAGTATTCGTGATACTTAACAATAAAATACGAAATGTGTTCGTACTATCGGATTGGGATGGGGCTCCAGTGGACCATCTATTAAGCAAAGATGATTTGGAAGACAAAATGAGACAATCAGAAATCAACCTTGCACACAAACAAAATTTGGATGACAAGGCTGGATGATTACACACTAAGAACGAAGAAAGACTGAGGGAAATTCTTCAAAAAAACTTGTACTCATAAAAATGGGAACAAGGAATGGTGGTTCTGATGCATTCTTGCTTGGGATTCTTTAAATAAGAAGCTGCACATCAACCAGAATTGACATAACCATTTCTTGAATCTTGAAGATCACAGTGGGTTTAACCATTCTTGAATATAATCTCGTAATGACTCTACGATTATGTCCTATTTAACCCTAATATTGAAAAACTCATCTTCAATTCCTTTCAATGTGGTGCACTATTGTTGTGAAATAACCACTTGGTCTTTGTTCTCATTCACGAAACTGACCAACTAGCATCTAATTTCATCTTATGGGAAACTTACGAGGTCATCAAACTCAGTTCCCCACACGAATCTGAGTATACCTACACACGAATTTGAGTATACCTAACTTTACTTCCATCTAATCTTTAGTCAATAACATTGAATTCCTTATCAAGGGTGGACCTTTGAGTTCCTTCACAATATCAACCACATTTAGAAACACCATACTTCTCCTTCCTTCAAGTGTGTCACAGGTGGTGACACTCTACTTTGAGTTCCTTCACAATATCGACCACCTTTAGGAACACCATACTTCTCCTTCCTTCAAGAGTGTCACATGAGGGTATCTATCCTCCCGAGCCAACCAACCTATATTTTCTTTAATCTAATTTTGGAAGGAAAGTCTTGCTTTCACCTTGTAAGCTCATTCACACTTGATATTCTTGCCACAAAGGTACTTACTGTGTTTTTATAAAAATGGTCATCATTCTATAAATATTTTTGCAAATACTCCTTAAGGGAACAAATCCTTTCTGTCATGACACCTACATCCATAACAATCTCCCAAGCTTCCAATATTATGCTAATTATTTTATTTATGTTCTCGACCACATATTTTTTGATGTCGATTAACAATTTAGCAACCTTTGTGACCTTATAGCTTGATCAAGTCACTTCTTTAGGAAATTCATCCAGGATCATTATGGTCAGGATCTGCAAATAATGTCCTCAAGCTTAGGGCAATGTCAAGCTCCCTTATTCTTTTCTTCAATTTTTCATTTTCTAGTTCCTGTTTAGTTATTAAGTGAGACAATGATTCACCCATGGCTTGTGAAATATGAGAATCACTGAGGGCCTCAAACCTTTAACTTCTATCTCAAAACTCCACTTTCTTGTTACCCTTTTGTATTTCAGATTGATTCTCTCAATTTGAAGCTTCCTAGACTATTTATTATATTTAGAATGTTGTAGTCACAAAATCTTCCTAAAAAATAGTTGGTCCATCACGGGCCAATTCCTCTGTGATTAGTTTCATTTCAACTATTTGCATTGTGGCCAATGCGGGAAATTCATTAACCTCATTGAATTCCATATTTTCCACATTTTCTTCCAAACCCCCAGGGTCTTGAGTGTTACCTTCGTCTGAATTTATTTTCCTCATTGGAAGAGGAGTAACTGTATGAGTTATCTCTAATTGATGTTTAGGGGGGTCCCTATTATCTCCATCACCCGTGCATCCTTCATTTTTATCTCTTCCTTCTATGTTAGCTTCCTAATTTTTATGAACAGAAGATAAAATTTTATGTGAGTGATGAACATAATCACCATCAACACTAGTCATGGATCTACCCCTTTGTTTGTGCTGAGGTTGTTTGTCTTCTTCTTTGAGACAGACCTTCTTTGCACTAATGTTTGAACTTTCCCGTGCATTTGCATCGTCGCGAGCAACTTGATTTTTTTTCTTAGCAGCAATTTTATTTGTTGTGGCTACCACCTTGGCTTTGACATGTGTATCTTTGTTATCGTTGGCTCCCTCTATGATTTCCTCTAGCCCAGTAAAAATCAAACCATAACCAATTGAAACCATGTGAGTTGTGAAACACCTTCAGGATCAAAACTCTTGTGTGATTTATCCTCTTTCATATTGAATGAATCAAAGAATCCAACCATCTTAGCCAAGCTAGATGAAATTTTAATTGAAATATCAACAATTTTGAAAGGCATGGGGATGAACTACCACTTTCTCTTTCACTTTCAATGTGCTTAGGTAAATGTGAGGATTACATGTATAAATTAGATTTTTTGTTCGATAGGCACTCGACTAATCATTATTTGGCAATCAATCCGATTGTTCAAACTTGCCCCCTTGTACATTTGGTGCATGTCCTTCATAAATGGTAATTTTTGTTTGCATACAAAACACATGGGGGGAAATATGCAAAAATTAATCCTCATTAATTAATAATATCCATTCTCATCATGCGAAAGATGTGTGGTGGATGTGCTATGATTACCATGAAAATATAAATCATGCGCTATGTGGAATGAAAGATGCAGGATGCAGTCGTACTAATGCAGAATGTGGGTTGTGGGAGGAAAGACCAAATGTTATTGCTCCACACGACTCAAAGGTGTTGCGAAAATAAAATAAGTCCGAAACTACAAGATGTTGTACGCAAGGATAACCATACAAGATATGGGTGCAAGAGGATTGGGATCACACATAAGTTTGTGGGAAGTTTTCTCTGCCTCTATTAAAATGGGTCCGAGAAAAGGCAAGGCTTGTGCAAAATAAGAAGGTAAAGGTGTCAACATTCAACTCCAACTGTGGGACAATGACCCACTTTGGGTTGTGGAGAATCCAAAAATCCTTAAGCTATGGGCATGGAGTCAAAACAAAAGGAAAAACTAAAAGTAGGAACTGAATAAGACTAGCTAGAAAGAAAAATGGATAGATGGTATAGACAATGGTGTGGAATATAATACACTGGTTAGAAGGGTTGATGAGTTGTTCATACAAATAAATGCTTGAGATGCCACTTGTTTATAGGCTGTTTCTCCAACATTCCATCCATATTATTGAGAATATAAGAATTGAAGGCACATACTTTCTCTATTTGATAGGGATTGATCCATAGATAATCAAACTTAGAGTGCAATGCTGGTTTTTCCTTCTCTTTGTTCTATAACAAAACCAATCGACTCTTATGAAATTCCCTCATCATGGAACTTTGATCAAAGTGTCTTTTTGTTTCTTCCTGTCTCTTTTGTATGGAAATCATAGCTTGTGATCTATGTTCTTCCAGTTGCATCAATTGGTAATAATTAATTTGCAAAGGGGTGACTCCTTCATCTTCTATCTTGGTATCTATGGCCAATGCATTCAATTCCAAGTGCAATGGGAACCTAACCTATTTTATGCACACAAGAGAATACAGGTAATTCCCAGTGCTACCTTTTGGCGTGATTATACTTTCCTAAAGAACATTAATCAACTTATTGTGCCAATCCCTTGGTTGGTTGACATCTTTTGTTTTGAGAATTTGCATTAAAGACTTGTTGGTTGATTAAACTAGACCATTACCTCATGGGTAATAATTTTACGATTGACCCATCAATATACCAAACTTCCCACATAAGGATTTTAATTTTTCCCCTACAAAGATAAACCCATTATTTGTGATAAGCTTCTTTGAGACACCAAACTTGGAAAAAATATTTTTCTACACAAATTGAATAAGTTGCTCCGAGTCTGCCACCTTTAATGCTACAACTTCATGCCATTTTTTGAAATAATCTATTGCTACCAATACATAAGGATGGCCTTTGCTGGATTTTGGATTTATGGGCTCAATAACATCCAATCCCCATTGTGTAAAAGGAATCTCAACAAAAATTGTTCTCAATTACATAACAACTCCATTCTTTCAGAAAATTTATAACAAGGTAGACACTTCTTGATTATTTCATATGCATCTTTGAACATAGTGGGTCAATAAAATGTTGAGCACAAACTTATACTAAGAGAGGGGGGTGAATCAATATAAGATTTTTTTTTAACTCTTTCAAACATTCATCAGCTATAAGAAAACAATCACATATGAGATCTATTAACTGCAGAACATGGAACTCAAGATTTAGGTGGAAACCCTTTCAGAAGAAAACCACAAAACTTCTCTTTATAATTCTTTGTAGGAACTAGCCTACTATTACAAAAATTTGTAGGCACCAATGAAGTGGATTTGGTGGTCCACTTCATGAGAACATCATGAATACATAACATAATTCCATATATCCATAATAAATGATATTTTATTTACTATCCATTTACATATTTTCTTTGTTAGAATATTGTGTTCATTTAACCATAGACAATATCACAATATTGTCACCCAACCATAGGCACACAACCACCCCCGAGCACCATAACCTTTGACAGATAGAATGATTCCGAAAGCAACACTAGACCCAACAAATAACCAAGAGAGAGAGAGAGAGAGAGAGAGAGAGAGAGAGAGAGAGAGAGCACCTTTCCCCAAAGGTAGCGCACCAAGCAGAAAGTCCCAAATCACAAACCAAGGCCAATACCTAGCTACAATCTTTGTAACTGCACTCTTCCTCTAGACTTGCACACCACTTTCTTGAGTGTGAGCGTGTTACCAAATGAGCTCAAGCACCTTCTATTTATACTAATATGTCCAGGTGAACATGTGTCTCTTCAAGCAGGGCCGAACTGTCCTTTTCTACATATAATACTTCAATATTACTTATTTTGTTGAGCCGACTTATCTTCCAGGGTTTTCACACATTTGTTTAGGTTTACTCTTGCTTATGGAATATTCTATTCTAGTCAAAGGTTTATCCATGGAGGTTAATGTTGATATTATGGTAGCTTTGGGAGGTATCAACCTCCATTGTGACCCTTTGACAAGATTAGAATATTTCGGAAGCAAGAAAATAAGTGAATGTAACCCTAGAAGAGATGTCGACTAAGAGAGATAATTAATATGAATTAATTAGTACCCAGAATGAGAAGTCGGCCCAGGCAGCCTGCTAGAGCCAGTATAAATACATGGTGCCAGTTCTCATTTTACACAGCTCTCAGAATTACAGAGAGACACTTGTGCGCACTATAATCTGGCAGTCTTGTGCGCAAGTTCTGGAGAAGGTGCTACCGCCAGTTCTAAAGCCTATTGTTTCTATCTTTCTGGGTTGGAATCTTTGATCAACTTTGGTTACTTCTTGCTTGGTGCATTAGCCTTTCTTGGCTATTAGTTTTCTACCAGGATTCTTCTCTTTGTCAAGGTCAAGGTGCTCGGAGGGTGGCTTCGGCCTATGGTTGGGTGACAATAGTGATATTTTCTATGGTAAAACGAGCACATTCTAATAGGTTATGGGCCCACACCTCATTCATTTCAGTCTAACCACTGGAAGGGAGCATAGCCATTAGCATACTAAGCTCGTTGAAGAACTGCTGCTAGGGTTTACTAGCAGGAACAACTTCCAAGGCACTACCGCTAGGGTTACTAGCAGGAGCAGTTGCAGAAACCCTAAAACCCCGATCCAACACCTTGTGAAGGAACATCTCGCTCAAGAAGAAGGTATTCAAGTGCACCTTAGTCCAGTGCACCTCTTGGCACTCTCAGAAGGCAGAAACGTCAAAGTTGAAGTTTTGGATCAAGGCATGACCAGTCACCAATCAACCGAAGTCATGAGTGAAAATACTAGACATCTACACTACTCAACACTCACAAGAATGATTGAAGATGACATGTGGATAATTGATAGTGGTTCGTCTAGGCATATGACGAGAGATCAAGACATACTCTCAAATCTAAATGAGAAAATACATCGTACAAGGTAGAGCTTGGAGACAAAAGAACTTACCCAGTCGAAGGATTTGGACAAGCCTCCATCAAGTTAAAACATGTAACAATGTTCATTTGAGCAATGTCTTATATGTACCTGGTTTAGAAAAGAATATTGTATCCATATCTTTCCTAGAAGACAAAGGAAACATAATAGATTTCGTAGATGGAAAAGTGTTATCTTGGCATAAAGACTCCAGTATAGAGAATGCTAGGGTTATTGGAACCCGTGAAGGAAATCTATATAGACTACTAGAACAAAAGGAAGAAGCTCTTGGACATTATGAAGTCAATCCCAATGAACTTTGGCACATAAGGTATGCTCATATTAACTATCAAGCATTAACTTTTCTAAAAAAGATGGTTGAAGGAATACCAGAATTGCAGTCCACACATGAAGGAATTTGCAAAGGATGTGCTCTTGGAAAGAATATCAAGAAACCATTCCCAAGCAACAACAATAGATCTAAGGAGATTCTAGATCTAATACACTCTGATGTTTTTGGTCCAATGCCAATCAAATCTATAGGAGGTTCTCTTTACTACGTAATATTCATAGATGATTACTCAAGAAAGACTTGGTTATATCTCCTGAAGACAAAGGACGAAGTATTCAACAAGTTTCAAGAATTCAAAGCAGAAATAGAGAACCTCACAAACAAGAAAATCAAGACCTTGAGAACAGATAATGGAGCAGAATACATATCAAAGGAATTCATTTCCTTTTCTAAATTGACATGGATTAGGAGGGAGCTGACTGTTCCTCATAATCCTCAACAAAATGGTGTAGCAGAAAGGAAGAACAGATCTATTGAATAAACCGTGAAGGCACTAATAAACGATCAAGCTTTATCTATGTTCTTATGGGGAGAAGCAACCATGATAGCAATATATGTTCAGAACAAAAGTCCTCACCACATATTGAAATATATGACTCCAAAAGAAGCCTTCTTAGGTAAGAAACCTAATGTGGAAAACCTAAGAATATTTGGATGTCCTGTTTACTCTGACATTCCCAAGGACAAAAGGAATAAATTAGAACCCTCAGGAAAGAAGGGCATATTCATGGGATATAGTGAATCATCCAAGGCTTCTAAAATCTATATCCAGGAACAACATAAGATTGAATTTAGCCGAGACATGACCTTCAATGAAAAGATGGCTTTCAATAAATCCATAGAAGAAACTATAGAAGAAGAAGAGTATGAAGAGCCTATTGAAGAAGGCACATGTCCTCTAGAAAACCAAAATAAAGAAAAGGAACAACTTGATCATCAGATGCAACCATGTGAGACCATTGATTCAGACACTATACCTAAGACCAAGAAACGTCCATCTTGGCTTGAAGCAATCCTACAAGAAGCAGAAAGACTCAAGGCCCCAAGTGGGACCTTTAGAAAAAGTAAGAAACCCAAAAGATTCTCCAGCTACGCAACATGTATGACAAAGCTTCTAGACGAAGAAACTACCACATTTGAAGAGGAAGTTCAGAAGAAACAATGGAAAGAAGCCATGACAGAAGAACACCAATCCATCATGAAAAATGATGTATGGGAAATTGTGCCTAGAGCTAAAGAAAAATCAGTAGTAACTTCAAAATGGGTATATAAGATCAAACATGCAACAGACAGAAGAGTGGATAAATATAAAGAAAGGCTCGTAGCTAGAGGGTTCTCCCAGAAGGAGGGAGAGGACTATGACGAAACATTTTCTCCAGTTGCCAGATATACTTCCATTAGAGCTATCATGTCTCTTGCTGCTTCCATGGGATGGAGTTTACATCAGATGGATGTAAATAAAACTTTCCTCAATGGAGAAATCAAAGAAGAAGTATATATTGAACAACCTCAAGGGTTTGAAATACATTCCAGAGACACTCATGTTTGCAGACTAAAGAAAGATTTATATGGACTCAAGCAAGCTCCAAGAGCTTGGTATGCCAGAATAAACAACTATCTAATGAGACTTGGTTTCTCCAAAAGCCATGCAGATCCAAATCTTTACTACAAAGTCGTGAACAATGCACCTGTGATTCTACTACTATATGTCGACGATCTATTCCTAACAGGTGAAGAGTCTCTCATCATCCAGTGCAAAAAGGAACTAAGTTATGAGTTTGATATGAAATATCTTGGTCTCATGCATTATTAATTGGGACTATAAGTACGGTAGAAGCGTGGTGAAGTATTCCTTGGACAAGGAAAGTATGCAATAAAGATTCTTCAGAAGTTTGGAATGATGGATTGCAAATCCATGGACACTCCTATGACCGTAGATATAAGAAAGATAAGAGATTCAGATTCTGATCCAGTAGATCCATCACTATATCGACAATTGATTGGGTCATTGATGTATTTGGTAAATACTCGACCAGATATTTTCTTTGCTGTGAACACACTAAGCCAGTTCCAGGTGGAACCTAGACATGAGCATTGGACAACTTCAAAGCATGTTCTAAGGTATATCTGTGGGACACTAAACTATGGTTTAAGATATACAACATCCAGTGATATAGAACTTCATCGATTCACAGATTCAGATTGGGAAGGAAGTGCAGAAGACAGAAAGTACTTCAGGGATGTGTTTCAGCCTGGGCTCCGCGATGATATCTTGGGGTAGCAAGAAACAAAAGTCTGTCTCACTCAGCACAACTGAAGAAAAATATATCACAACATGTGAGGCATGTACATAAGAAATATGGCTGGAAAAATTTATCTTTGATTTATTTTATCAAGTTCCAGATTTGACCATAATACACCGTGATAATCAAATTTGTATAAGTCTATCAGAACACCCAGTGTTTCATGAAAGATCGAAACACATTGAGATCAAATACTACTTTATTCGAGATAAATTCCAGGAAGGAGAAGTAAAGCTCCAATACATCCCCACAAATGAGTAGACAATAGATATTCTGACAAAACCTCCGTCCAGAATAAAGTTTACATATTTCCGAGACAAATTGGGGATCATGGAAATAACTCCCTTAGCTGAAAGGGAAGAAATGACTCTCCAGGTTGGGAGGGAGAACTGACATATTATTTAATTGAGGACAATCATTTTCAAGGTTGAAAAATGGTCTAGCTTGGACATTTCCTTTCTAGTTCAGAAAGTGGTTTGAGATCTTTGATGGACAAGCATTTTCCAGTTCGGAAAATGGTCCAGATCGAACGATCATTTTCGTAATGAAAATGGTTCGATGGATTGCTGATGTACCATAGACAATGATTTCCCATTGTGGTTAACATGGGGAATGGTCTAGGACAGTCTCTCTTCTTGACGGTCACTCTTAGTAGTGGTCAAGAAGACTGGTCCACCTCACCGAAAAATCATTCTTTCGAAGCTCACAGTTATGAGCAGTTTCGAAGAATGGTCCATTTTGGAGGTTTGTGCAGGACAATCATTCCCTAGGGCAGATTCATTCTCTCCAGGTTGCACTTTATTTAGTACCGAAGGAATGGACTAGATAGGTGAATGGTCCAGATTCAACAATCAAGGATAGGCTTTCCCTAGAGCAGACTCATTCTCTCCAGGTCGCACTTTGTTTAGTTCCAGAGGAATGGCCCAGGATAGGGAATGGTCTAGGCTCAGAAATCAGGACAGTTATTCTTCCTTGCCTAAGAAGAATAGTCCAGATAGCCCATCATTGATGTTCTACTCTGAGGGAAAATACTCTTCCAGATCTCATAGATGTGAAGTGGAAGAATGGTCTAGATGACTTATTTTATATCATAACATTGTTTCTGTGCCGATTGATATCAATTGATATAATGGAGACTGCATGTTTCCAGACAATACAGATATGCTACTGTGGTGGATATGTTCCACTGTTTTTCAATGTGTGTCACAGATTAAGTAGTTGTGTACTACTATGAATAAACACAGTTGTGTTCTGTCAATTGACATTGTACCAGTTGTCATGGATATTATCCAACTGGATAATAATGACGGTGCTCGTGATGCCACCAGTTGAATGGTATGTTTGTGCTCAAGATCATTATTAGTTATACCTCCCTAACTAGGAGGGAGTGTTGATATTATGGTAGCTTCAGGAGGTATCAACCTCCATTGTGACCCTTTGACAAGATTATAATATTCCAGAAGCAAGAAAAGAAGTGAATGTAACCCTAGAAGAGATTTTGGCTAAGAGAGATAATTAATATGAATTAATTAGTACCCAGAATGAGAAGTCGGCCCAAGCAGCCTTCCAGAGCCAGTATAAATACAGGGCACCGGTTCTCATTTTACACAGCTCTCAGAATTACAGAGAGACACTTATGCGCACTGCAGTCTGGTAGTCTTGTGCTCAAGTTCTTGAGAAGGTGCTGCCACCAGTTCCGAAGCCTATTGTTTCTATCTTTCTGGGTTGGAGTCTTTGATCAGCTTTGGTTACTTCTTTCTTGGTGCATTAGCCTTGCTTGGCTATTTTTTTTCTACCCAGATTATTCTCTTTGTCAAGGTCAAGGTGCTCGGAGGGTGGCTTCGGCCTATGGTTGGGTGACAATAGTGATATTGTCTATGGTAAAACGAGCACATTCTAACAATTAATTCCTCCTGCAACTACCAAAACATCAACTCTCCCTTTTAGCTAGGGATGTATTTAACCATGATTTTCCCTTCTGGTCTTCATATCCTTGCTCGCTATGCCATGATCCTCTCGTCATGGTTATGTAGACCATGCTACTGGTAATATCATTACGTCACACATGGCTACACCCATGTGGACATGTCAATCTCATCTACAGGCCACAACCCACTAGATAACACTATAGATACACCTCGTAGTGTGTGTCACCATCATCATCATGGGATACACCTGCATGAGGTGCTCACCCATGGCTACACCCATATCATGAGTATCATCATTACTATCATCATTATCTATCCATATCACATGGAATGAAAAAGACCTACATGGTCTTGCAAATCGGTGGCATCACTAGAGCTATACAAGCTATCTTATGATCACCCAGATCATATTACGAGCAACACCCTCACAACGATACAGGTTCTCGACTATGCCACTAGCATACGAAACTGTCTCACTGGTATAACAACAACTCGACATACCAGACCATCTCAATAGAGTATCCTAAAACTTGGTATAAAGCCTACAACTCGGCATGAAGCCTACAACTCGACACAAGGCCTACAAATTGGCATGAAGCCTACAAATCGACACAATGCCTACAATTCGACATGAAGCTTACAACTCAACACAAGGCCTACAACTTAGAACGAAGGCCTACAACTTGGAATGAAGCATACAACTCGATACGAAGGCCTACAAGATCCTTCTTTTCGAATTCTGCCATCAAATTCCTTTAACTGAGAGAATCCTCGAACCACGCTTCCATCTACTGCATGCCCCTATGTATCCTGCAAAGTTTCACAAAACCTTGCTTCTTCCTGAGCATTGACTCCCTCTGAAGTTTGACTCCCTCTGAGTCCTTTCAAGTCTTGCTTTTCTGTGGTAACCTTCCTGGAATATGTAGGATAACCTGCCTGAAATAGGAACAACAAGAGAAAAAGTATTTCCAATATAATAACATTTTATATAAGAACATATCAATTTCATCGTGATTCATTATATCATTACCAAGGTGTCTTTCCTGAGAGCAAGAACAAGAAATATCTCCTAGAGGAGATGTTAGTTCATATTGCAATTAAGTAAAATGAGCATTTATATTAATAGTACATGCTACTAAGTATTCATTTGTTCCTAGCATTAATAAAATCTAAAGGATTTCAATACTCTCTTGAGCGACAATAATAAAAATATCAAACATGATATGCAAACTTGGAGTTTGGCTATTTTTCCGCTTGAGTTGCTTTTCTTTTGAGACAAGTATTCTTTCCAACTTGGAGAGTGTGTTGTTCCTCTGAATGTATTAGATCCAAGATCTTTCTAGCACTACGATTTCTTCTTGGACAAATATCCATTCTTTTTCCAGAGATTCAGATCTGAAGTAGTTTCTTTTTATTGTTTCTCCTACTCAATGCTCATGTGCTTGGAAGCTCCAAAAATAAAACTCTTCATCCTTTGATGCCAGTTCTTTAGTCTGTGGTTCCATAATTTTTCCCTTTGTTCTTTGCAAGGATGATGTCAATCCTTGTCTTAGATGCTCTACCAAGAGACCATGCTTCTGCTGTGCCACTCTGATTTCATGGAGGAATTCATGACTGTCTTTGACTTTGACCTTGACTAGTCTTTTGACTTTGAAAAATCAAGTGTTGACTTTGACCTAAAAATTCAACTTTGACATTTTTGATGGCTAAGGGAACCAAGAGATGCATTGGTTTAGGGCACACTAGGATATCTAAGAATTATGCCAAACAATTCACTTGAAGTGCCTGAATAATTAGGTTAGGGTTTGTTGCTACTACAATATCAAAAACCCTAGCTGCAAATGCAATTGTGCTACAATGAGCTTGACACAAAGCTGCGGATATACGTTCCAGTGGTTAGGCTATTCTAAAGGTGGTGTGGGCCCATAACCTGTTAGAATATTGTGCTCGTTTAACCATAGACAATATCACAATATTTTCACCCAACCATAGACATGCAACCACCCCTTAGCACCATAATATTTGACAGATAGAATGATTCCGAAAGCAACATTAGACCCAACAAATAACCAAGAGAGAGAGAGAGAGAGAGCACACCTTTCTCCAAAGGTAGTGCACCAAGCATAAAGTCCCAAACCACATACCAAGACCAGTACCCAACTGCAGTAGTTGCAACTGCACTCTTCCTCTAGACTTTCATACCACTTTCTTGAGTGCGACTGTGTTACCAAATAAGCTCAAGCACCTTCTATTTATACAAATCTGGCCAGGTGAACATGTGTCTCTTCAAGCAGGGCCAACCTGTCCTTTTCTTCATATAATACTTCAATATTACTTATTCTGCTGAGCTGACTTGTGTTCTAGGGTTTTCACACATCTGTTTAGGTTTTTTCTTACTTCCAGAATATTCTATTCTAGTCAAAGGTTTATCCATGGAGGTTACTACCTCCCGTAGGTACCAAAACATCAACATACTTGACATTATATGAAATACAATACATGTATATAAATACACATGGAGAATGATAAGTCATGTTATTTCCAAAGGTTACAACTTATCGTTTATATTATAATACCTATTTACATAATAACAAACCTATAACATATTATTAAATGATAAGAAATGTAAAATACTAGGTATATTACAAGTCTCCCCCCCTTAAAAACACTTTGTCCTCAAAGCATAGTTATAAAATACTTATCTCTTTCTTTGGCTTGTAATATTGTCTCTTGATTTTTCATTCTCGAGTCAATGATCATTGAGGACATGAGATGATAGAATCCTTTAAGAATTGACTAGAACTGTCAAATTGTAAAGGAGTATGGCTACCCTAATTCAATCTTCTGTGAAACTGTGCATTTATAGGGTTCTTGGAAAAAAATTGATATATTTTGACTCCCCTGATATATTCTACTTTGAGCACCACTTGTAGTGGAAGTAATATTCTTTAGAATATTGATGATTTATTTCTGTTGATACATTGATTGGTTGAAGTATCAACTTTTGTGATTAGGATGTCGATAAGGCATCCTTGCAACTTGATATTTACTTCTTATACTTGTAGCTTTTTCTTGATTAACTTTTGGAATTGAGTCTTCTTCGTACCCATGGCTTGTTTGTACTTCGACATTTGAATACCTCTTTACATTAGTTGTATTTTCATCCTTTTGAGTTGTAAGGTTGACTAACTTTGTATTAATTCTTTCTATAATTGGGATGTTTACATCTGAAGACTTCTCTAGTTCTATAGGTTCAGTCATTGTCTCTTTATCAACCAATGATTGTTTGTTGATAACTTGATCTAAATTGTTTGGTAGCGACTTCTTATCACTCTTTAACTTCTTAATTTGTGTGAGCAAACTTCGATTATGAACCCTTAGACGTAAAATTTCTTCCTCATTATCTGATTTTTCGACTTCACTTATAATATCTTGATACTCTGGCTTTTCATCTTTCATATTTTTAATTTGTTTAATCAATTTATGATTAAGGTTCTTTAGACATGATGTTTCTTCCTCTTTGAGACCTTAATTTTTTTGTTCTGAATTCTTATTCTCTTGTTTCTTGTCTTTTGACTTCTTGATTTTTACTAGTAAATTTTGATTATGATTTTTTAATCGTGATATTTCTTCATCTCATTCTAGTAAGTCTTTGTCCATTTTTTGTTTTGTTTTTAATTCTTCAATTTGTGCAATGAATTCCCGATTTCGCTCTTTGAAGTCAAGATTATTTTTCATTGTTAACCCATTAAAAAATTTCTCCATCTCAATTTCCAAGTGCAATTTTCTATTGATGTCTATAATTTCCTAGTTCGCCTTTTAATATTACTGATTTCCTTTTTGAGTTATCTTGATATTTTTCCATAATAAATAATTTCCCACAAATTGGACAAACGCGATTGTGATTTTTAAAAATTGTCATATACTCAAACTCCATTTCACAAAAGGGCATTTAGTCCAAAATTTAGATTTATATATTGAATTCATTGTTCACGGTTTTTATTTTTTATTATTCAATATATGTCTCCTTTATAAATATATATTCCTCCTTTGAATATATTGAATATTACTTCGGTTGCCTTCCAATTTAATAAAAAGGTATTAAACAACTTCAATAATTCCCTTTATCTTTTAAACCTTATCACTTTTTATTTAAAATAAATTGCAACTTTGTAATTTATGAAAAAGTTATCTTTTTATTTTAATACCCTCTCTTCTTACTTTTCCTTTATAAATATCCTTTACACAAGTTAATTAGGTGCATTATCACTTTGCTAAAATATCTTTTGACTTTGGTTGAATTAATATTATTCCAAAGACTTAGGTCACTCACTTTTTATTTTGGCTTCAACCTCAAGTGTATATAAAAAGTTGTAAAAAGTTACCACTGTAATTTTTTTATATGGTAGGGAAATACCATAGGCCAATGGTTTACCAAAATCATGGCCCTTTAAACCACCAACAGTAAAATCAAAATTTACTCTTCCTTCTTCTTTGTAACTTTTTCTTTTAAATTACCTTTTTTTTTTTTTTATTCTTCCTTTTTCTTTCTTTTCTTTTTTCTTCTCCCTTTTTTCCCTTTATTTATTTATTTATTTCTTCTTCTTGATATCTGGTACTAACTTCTTCTAATTTTATGGTAGTAGAAGGATTATTTCTTCAATGGTAATTTTTGATGATTTTTTTTTTCTTTAATGGAAAAATGCCCTAACGTGGTCAAAGACATGGATTTCTCATAGAATCTCTGAAACAATGTGGTTGGCCAAAATCTGAATCGAGACTTGATCTGATACCAAATGAAGTGGATCTGGTGGTCCACTTCATGAGAACATTATTAATACATAACATAATTCCATATATCCATAATAAATAATCTTTTATTTACTATCTATTTTACATATTTACTTGACATCATATGAAATACAATACATGTACATAAATACACGTGGGGAATGATAAGTCACATTCTTTCCAAAGGTCATGATTTATCATTGACTTATCATTTACATTATAATTCCTATTTACATAATAACAAACATGTAACATATTATTAAATAATAAGAAATGTAATATACTAGGTATATTACAACCAACCTACTAGCGACACCAATCCCCATTGGTACAAACCCTGGTAGGCACCAATCTACTCATACTGATCTTCGTAGACACCAATCCCCACCACTAAGCACCAAACTAGCAAGATACACTAATATCTTTGTTTGAGCAACACTAAGCTTTAAGTTATAACTTCTTCAAAAGATGATAACATTCACATTAACTTCACTAAGTCTGCTTGCTACCTCTGCCTTTACAAGGTCTAACCAAAATTTGAATTTCCAAATAAAATTTATGGTAACTTTCCCAAAGCTTGTTGTTTTTGGCCTCTTCCAAAGAAAAAACTTGTACTACATGCCATGTATCCAATTTTGCAAATCTAATTCTGAAATTTTTAACTGAGGTTCTTCTATATGTCTCCTTAGATCTCTGAAAATTTCGCAGTCTCAAAAGTCATAGAATAGAAGTTATAAGAAAAATGCCAAGCTGATTTGTTTGAAATTGATTTCAGGACCATTCAGAAACACTAAATTCCATAGGGAATATATTAAAAATTATAATCAACCAAATATTGAACTTTTTACCTAAGGTACTTCTGTATGTCTCCTTAGATCCTTGAAAATCTCACACTTTAAAAAGTCCCATAAAAGAAGCTATAGAGAAAATGCCTAACTCACTTGTTTGAAACTAATTTCAGGACCATTCATAAACCTTGACTTGCATAGGGAATATATCATAAATTATAACGAACCAAATTCTGAAATGTTTACCTAAGGTACTTTTGTATGTCTCCTCAAAGTTTTGAAAATTTCATAGTCTGAAAAGTCTCAGAGAATAAGTTATAACGAAAATGCCAAATTGACTTGTTTGAAACTGATTTCAGGACCATTCAAAAACACTAACTTCTATAGGGAATATCTCAAAAATTATAGTGAATTAAAGTCTAATTTTTTTAAAACATGTACCCAATTGTCTCACCTCCATCTCAAAATTTCACTATTTGAAATGTCCCAGAAAATAAGTTATCGGAAAAATGCCAAGCTGACTTGAAACTGATTTCTCAACTCTCCCCTTTGGAATGATATTCAATATTTGTTCATCCACTTCTTCAAATGTTATTACATTTCTCACCTACCCACTTTCTCTCAATACTTTCTCTTTTTATACTTTATCATAACCCTTCACGAAGAAACATGATAATTCAAGAAAACTCGACACCCATTAATTAAATAATTGATTTCCCCCCCTTTTTTATTTCACTTTTACAAGTACCATGGACAAATACACGGGAACATACCATGGGATTCCAAACACATGGATTTGAAACCACCATTTCACTTTTTGTTTTTTTACATGCACCCCTTTTTTAATATTCTTGTAAACCTATAAAAAAATAAAACTTGGAATTGCTATGTGTATTTTTAAATCCGTAATATGACAACAACAATCCTTTGACATCAATGAAAATAGTTCCAACAATTTCCCCTTTTTTCATTGATGACAATCTTGCAACGAAACACATATTCCACCAGGCATAGAAAGAATTTTCACCATGTCTACAACTCTCCCCCTGTTTGCAACTCTCCTCCTTTGACATCAATGGAAAATGGATGCCCCCCTTGAGCTTGTGCTTCATCCAAAGAACTTGTGTGCAACATGATGTTGCTACTATATACTCGGTCTCTGATTCTCAACCAAGACACTAGACTGTTACCCATAAAGAATGTTCCTCCACTTGTACTTTTCCTATCATCAACATTGCCTACCCAATCCGCATCCATATATGATTTTAGAGTAAAAAATTCACCTCTTGAGTACCACAAGCCGAAGTCTAAGGTGCCCTTTAGATATTTGAATATTATTTTCACTGCTTGTACATGAGTTTCTTTTGGTGCAACTTGAAATCATACAACCAATCCTATTTCTTTCATAATGTATGACCTTGATGCCATCACATATAGTACGCTTCCAATCATTGACTTGTACAATGTTTGATTTGCTTCCAGAGATTCATAATCTTAGCTCAATTTACAATCATTGATCATGGGTGTGCTGATTGGTGCACAATATTCCATTATGAATTTCTTCAATTTTATCTTAAGAAAACTCAACTTGGAGGAAAAAAAATTACACAGCACACAACTTTCCCCCTTTAATTTGTTCTAATTGCAAAAACTGCTTAAACACAACACAACAACACTCCTGAAGAAGTCTGAACGCTGTCACCAACAATGCAAGATAATCAATCTTTGTCAATACATATAGTCTTTGTATCCAACATAAGTAGTAGTACATATCTGACAACAAAGGAACATGGTTTGGTTGGTCTGAGCAAATCCAAGTCCATTCAACAATAAATAGTCAAGTAAACAAGAAGACATCAGTTGGTTTCACATATCAACAACTTCAAGTATTCCCCCCATTGAGGGAGAAATAAGTAGCAACAATAGCTCGCGTAAAAAATTCCAATCGATAGACAACCCAATCAAATTTCAATCATCAAATAGTTAATTGAAATTCCAGTTTACTATCATGTCGGGTCGATCCTCGATCACCACTTCCAAGGAAATCATCATTAAGTAAAATGAATGTTGCATGAATGTACAACTAATGATACACAATGATATGACGTCCTCAAACATATGGTTAAATTATTCACGACCATCCATCAACCACAATCTATCCCGGTAGTTGACACTGGTCCACAATTTTGTCTTTCAATTCTCTTATGCAAAGATTTGAAAGCATGATTTCCATTTCTTTGATTTTTATGGTGAGGATGATGATAGGGCATGTATTTTTGTGCTGGTTGATTATAGGAAGTATTCTTAGGGCCAGGTTGACTTACATGAGTAGAAAAACCTAATATATCGAAAACAATGTCATCTGTAACAACAAGCTCAAATTATGGCATGTGAGGAACAAGAAACTCATCAATCTTTTCAACATAATCAACAATAGGTTGCTCTTCTGGAAAATCGATCTGAACTCCACCTGCAACAAATGAAACTTCCATGGTTGTAGCAAGGCAAGGTGTAGGTAGGGAGACAACAACAACATCATATCTAAGACCAATATTAATGAATGGATACCTTTTACAATTGATGATATTAATTAAGGTTTCATTACTCTTTTCAAACTTCAAGCTTCTATTCAACTTAATAATTGTTTTCTCCAATTCCTTTCTCAAGGAAACAATTTCATATTCTAGATTTTCCCACTTTTCTTCCTTTTCCTTTAGTTGGAATCTCACCACTTCTTCTATCCTTCTTGCCTCTTCTAATTGAACCTTTAGGTTTATGATACTATTTTTTGTTTCTTCAAGGCTTTGTGACATTTTGGCTTTTGAATCACGATCCTCTTCTTCATATTTTTGTAGCTACTCCTTTTGTTTCAAATTCTTTTTCCTAGGCTTCTTTATTTCGCTTAAGACACACATGATTTCTTATTCAAGATCCACTTCCTCATACATTTCAATATTTTCCTCTTCTTATGAATCCATCGTTTCTTTCCCTTTGTTTTCATCAATCTTAGTTTCGATTTCCATAAATATTTTTTTTTCTCTATCACCATCGAAACTACTTTCACTGCATTCTTCAGACGAGTCACTAACCCCTTTTGAGTAGAAACTCTTCTTCTGCTTATAAGAGTTCTTATTTTCATGCTTGTCTTGTTTGTGGTTATTTTTGTATTGATGATGTTTTCTCCCTTTCTTTACATTATGGTCTCCTTCATCATCACTACTTTCATCCTTTTCACATGGACACTTAACAACAAAATGTCTTACTTTTCTACAATTAAATCATTTAAAGGGTGGTTTACCTTTGTATTTACCATATCCCTTTTTGAGTTTTCTCATAAAATGTGCTTCCTTCGCATCTGATTCATTGTCGAAGCTATTTATCAATTCATGCTCTCTGTTCTTTGTCTAATTTAAGGAATTGAAGGATGCTTCTTTCTTTGATGGCTTTTCTTTCTTTGTACTCATTTCATAAACCATGAGGATCTCATGCAATTCATCCATTGTTAATGAATCAATATCCTTCATTTCTTCAATGGTGGAAACTTTGGCATCAAATATTAAGGGGAGTGACCTTAACACCTTTTGTACAATCATCAATTTTTCAACCTTTTCACCAAGTCCTCTAATGTTGTTGACAATTTCATCCACACGAAAGAGATAAGTTGCAACATTTTATTTGTCTTTCACTTTCAAACTCTCAAATTTCCTTCGACGATTTTGGAGATTTGACTTCTTAACCTTATCATTTCCTTCATATATATTTTGAATATTGTCCTAAGTTTATTTTTCTAGTTCACAATGCATCACCTTGACAAAATACGATTCTGATAGGCTGCAAAAGATAGAATTCACGGCCTTTGCATTATTTTCACTAGGCTTCATCCCAACCACATCTGTTGGTGTTGTTGGGGCTGTATAACTAGTCACGAATGATTTCCAAATACCAAACCCAAGAGACATTAGATATATTCGTATCCTTATGCTCTAGAATGCATAGTTTGTTCTTCCAAACAATGGAGCTCTATATGTGGAGAAACCTTCCTGACTGGCCCTATGTGCTCTTGAGATCTACCTTCCAACAGTTAGACTATTTTTGAAGGAATCCACTCTGATACCAATTGTTGATCACACACTTATATTGAGAGGGGGGGGGTGAATCAATTTAATTTATTTATTTTTACTCTTTCAAACATCCATCAACCATAAGAAAATAATCACATATGAAATCTATTAATTGTAGAACATGGAACACAAGATTT
The DNA here is from genome assembly GCA_009831015.1 of Picea engelmannii. Classification (NCBI taxonomy): domain Eukaryota; kingdom Viridiplantae; phylum Streptophyta; class Pinopsida; order Pinales; family Pinaceae; genus Picea; species Picea engelmannii. The sequence goes on from ML780976.1 coordinate 244,033, forward strand.
ATGTGGAAACCCTTTCGGGAGAAAACCAAAAAAATTCTCTTTATAATTATTTGTAGGCACCAACCTAATATTACAAATATTTGTAGCCACAAACCTATTGGATACACCGATCCCCATTGATACAAACTCTAGTAGGAACCAACCTACTCTTACAGATCTTCATAGACACCAATCTACTAGAGACACAAATCCCCACCATTAAGCACAAACTTATCAAGAGTTACCAATCACTTTGTTTGAGCGACACCAACCTTTAAGTTATAACTTCTTCAAAATATTTAAACATTCAAATTTCCTTCATCGATTTTTCTTGCTACCTCTTCCTTCACCAGGCTTGACCAAAATTTGAATTTCCAAATAAAATTTATGGTAACTTCCCCAAAGCTTGCTGTTTTTGGCCTCTTCCCAAGAATGAACTTGTATAGCATGACACACATCCAATTTTGTAAATACGATTCTAAAATATTTACTCGAAGTACTTCTGGATGTCTCCTTAGATCCCTGAAAATTTCATAGTCTGAAAAGTCCCATAAAAGAATTTATAGAAAAAATGCCAAGTTGATTTGTTTGAAACCGATTTCAGGACCATTTAGAAACCCTAACTTCTACATGGAACATCTCAAAAAATATAACGAACCAAAATCTAAATTTTTATCTAAGGTACTTTTGTATGTCTCCTTAGATCCTTGAAAATTTCACAGTATGAAAAGTCCCAAAAAAAAAGTTATAACAAAAATTCCAAATTGACCTGTTTGAAATTGATTTCAGGACCATTCAAAAACCCAAATTTCCACAGGGAATATCTCAGAAAGTGTAGTGAACCAAAGTCTGAAATTTTTACTTTAGGTACTTCTGTATCTCTCCTCATACCCTTGAAAATTTTATAATATGAAAATTCCTAGAAAAGAAGTTATAGCAAAAATTCCAAACTGACATGTTTGAAACTTATTTCAGGACCATTCATAAACCCTAACTTCCACATGGAATATCTCTGAAAGAACAAAAAACCAAAGTATGAAATTTTTATCACATGTACCCAAAGATTTCTCCTCCATCTCCTAAAAAATTCATGTTCTGAAACTTCCCATAAAATATGTTATTGTGAAAATTCCAAGCCGACTTGAAACTAATTAGCAACTCTCCCATTTGGAATGATATTCAATCTTTGCTCATCCACTTCTTCAAATGTTATTACATTTTTCATCCACTCAATTTATCTTTTTATACTTTATCACAACCCTTCATGAAGGGATATGTTAATTAAAAAAAACACAACACCCATTAATTAAATAATTAATTCCCCTTCTTTTATTTCAATTTTCCAAATACTACGGGCTTCCAAACCCATGGGTTTGAAGCCACCATTTCAGATTTTACTTTTTCAAGTGCACCCCTTTTTTAATATACTTGTAAACATATATATATATATATATATATATATATATATATATATATATATATATATATATATATATATATATATATATATATATATATATATATATATATATATATATATATATATATATATATATATATATATAAATCAATCAATCTTGGAAACGATGTGTGTATTTTTAAATCTGTAATATGACAACATTAATCCTTTGACATCGATGACAATAATTCCAACATAAAATCCCGCTCTGATGATTCGATGGGAAGTTACTAATGGGGATAAATTCCCACCATAAACCCCTTCGTACATTTATATTAATGTTTCATTATCCTTCAAAGGGTCCAAAACTATTAATATCATCCCATCGAAATTTGTTTTAAAAAATAACTCAAAGACCAATACATAGTGATTAGTGTTCATCTTCATGGACCTTCGTTCTTTAGTGGACATCCCATTAGGAAATTGTTTGGATTTCAAGTAGAAAACAATATCCTTATACCATTCCACTCTTGATATTGTTGGGTCTTGTGTAGGAGAACCATCATCTTGAACGAGAGGATCTATGTTTACAACTTCAATACATCCAATTAACTTACATAAACCCTATCCTCTCATTGCTTTCAAAGGCTTGATTTCAATATCATATTCTTGCAGTTTCGCCAACCAGTTGGCCTATCTCCCTTCTTTGAGTTGCTGGCTCAAAATCATCTTAACATGTGGGTATGAGACATAAGAAACAACACGTGTTGAGAGTATACATGTTCTAAAATGGGAAACAAACTTGACTTGGGAAAATTCTTGTTTTTCCATAGGTGAATATTTCAATTCATATTCTTGCAAGCCCTTTCTCATGAATGAGATGAGAAGCTCCTCCCCCTTGTGATTATTTTGAGTTAGTATGGAAAAAAGGGTTTCTTCTACAACAAATGAATACAAAATGAAATCCCTGTCAAGGTTTGTGCTGACCAAAATTGGAGTAGTGGTGATTGCTAATTTTATATTTGAAAAATCCTTCTGTGCCTCAGGAGTCCATTCAAAAAATTGATACTTATTCAATATTGTATTTATTGGCTTTAAAATTGAGGCACAATCTAGAATGAATATTTGAACAAAGTTAAACTTGCCAAAAAAGTACCACACTACCTTATGACTCGTCGATGGCTTCAATTCGACCATGGATCACATACGTTATGCGTATATGTATATCCCTTCCTTACTTGTAATGTGGCCCAACAAATTTCTTTATGAAACCACAAATAAAAATTTCTTTGGATTTAGAGACATCCCATATAACCTGCATCGTTAAAAGACTTTTCTGAGGTGTTTCAAGTGACATTCTCTTAGTTTTGAATAAATCGTCAAATCATCCTGATAATTTCCCATTGTCTTTCTAATCATGTTGCTGAAGGCATGATCCATGGATATCTGAAAAGTGGCACCAACAGTCATTGACCCAAAATGCATTCAAATGTAGGCATATGTTCCTCATGGCATTGTCAAATCATTCTTATGCCTATCATCCTCTGCCACGAGCACCTGGTTATACCCTGAAAAACTGTCCAACATGGACATCAACGCAGAGCCAATTACTTGTTGCAACAACATTTTCATGTTCGGAAGAGGATAAGTTTTCTTCAGGGATGCTCGATTAAGATCCTAGAAGTCCACACAAAGGTGGATTTATCCATTCTTCTTTCTAACCACTATCATATTAGAGATCCATTTTGAATGTCTGATTGAAAAAGCAATCCAAAGTTTCATCATCTTTTAAAGCTCAAGTTTGACCAAAGGCTTTGATCCATATGGATATCGGTGGCCACCCACCTATTCCACTAGCTCAAAACATGGGTTTCCACCTTGGTATTTTTTCTACGTTTTTTCAGGTCTTGAACTTCCAGGGCCGTTTTGAGGCCCCAAACGACGTTTTTTTTGCTTGGAGGAACCTAACATGTATTTGAAAAAAGATACTAGGGCGAATAGAATGTGTTTTCCTCAGCTAGACCTTTCCAATGAGATATTGTGTGCCCCAAACGAAGATAGTATGCAAAATTTACGCCCTCGGGAAGTTGACATATCAACTACCCCATCAGGGCCCACAAACCTTTTGGCATTTCATCTTTCAGGGTTAGGGTTTTATATTTTATTTATGTTAAAAAGGCCTTTGGAGCCTCATTGTAAACATCATATTCTTGCATATGAACGTAGCCATCACATCTCTTCTCAAAGAGAAGTTTACACCATTCTAGCGAGTTCATTCACTCTGTATTTTTACAGTTTCTGTACATTTCTTTCATTAATAAAAATGTGAATTACTGTATCTATGTATTTCTTGCAATATATCTATGTATTTTCTTATTATATTTCTACCTTCATTTTGTTCTCAAAATAATCCAGATCAGTGGTATCAAAGCAGGCTGATCCTTGTCGTTTCTTAGCGCATGTCCTCGACAAGGTCAAGATATAGAGAGGTGGGTCTTGAGCTAGTTTCTCTTGAGGACAACCTCTCTCTCCAGCCCAAGTGGCCTCCCATGGAAGAAGAAAAGAGAGATGATGGAGAAGGAGATCCTATCAAGCTGTTGCTCACGGAAGCCCTCGTGCAATAGAGGAATGAGATGTTGGATAATTTTTCCCAAATCCTTCAACGATTACCGACAATAGCAGACACATATTCATCAAGCAATCACTTTGGAGACACTTCACCATTCAAGGTGCACGCTAATTTTTATTTTCCCATATTTGAAGGTAAAATTGATGCGAAGGATTTGGAAAAGTGGTTAAATATGCTAGAAGGTTATTTCTCTGTCCACAATTTTTTCGATAGAGAAAAGATCACCTTTTCACTCCTTAAGGCTGTCCCCCATGTAAAACATTGGTGGGAAACTTAATGGGAGAGAAATTCCACAGAGGAGTCCAGAATATTTTGGGCTGAGCCCACTTGGGATTTTTTTATGGACGCAGTCAAGGAGCAATATTACCATGTTGGAAACTATGACTGACCACGCTGCATCAATAAATGGGCCAAAAAATGCCGAAGTTCACAAATACCTTCCATACCTTACGCACCAAGCTTGGTATCAAAGACTCCAAGTGACATCTGGTTCTAAAATACCGCGGGGCTCTACATAGCTACATCCAAATAGAAATGGATTTTCTGGTCATCTCATCACTAGGAGCCTCTTATCAATATGCTATCAAAATCGAGCATAAATTTAAGCAGCAGAACAAGTGGGAATTTGGGTCTGCAAATCCCCAACAACAAAAGTATGGTAACGGAAACCCTAACTCACTGAACAATAAACCTCAAGAAAACCAGTCCTAGCCATAGGAAAGGAAGGGGAACATAAAGACGAAGAAGGACACTAGGAAGTGGTGCAACTTCCACAAAATCCCTTGGCACAACACTGATGAATGTTGCTAAAAATAGTCATTCATGTTTGAGCTCAAAGAAACAGAGTTGAGCCCCAGCTTGGACTCTAATTCATAAAAAAATAAAAAGAAATAGATCATTTATGTAGAACCCAATGCTACTGTCACGACCACAACAATCCAACCAGAATAACTAGAGGATCATGAGGAGGGGGAGTGCCTCTTCCATTCATATATGTGGGCGAAGGGGATCCCACTGCATTTTATTGTTTATAATGGAAGCCAAGAGAACCAAATATCAGTAGAGGTCGTCAAGCAGTTGGATTTGTTGAAAACACCACACCCACATCCATACAACATTGGGTGGCTTCGCCAGGGTCGAAATCTCCACGTTAGCCAATAGTGCTGCCTGTCCTATGGAATCAATACCTTCAAGGATGAGGTACTGTGTGATGTTTCCCCATTGTAATTATGTGATGTTTTGTTATGCCAGTCATATATGTGGAAGCGTTATGTTGTTTATGATTCTTGACCCCATAACATCATTGTTACTCTGGGGGGTCATCTCTACAGGATACCAGAGATAGTTCCGATTACTGTCTCAACAAAACAATGTCACAAAGTAATATCTCATACCACAAAGTTTATCCTCTTCACAATCTGGTCAAACGGTGAAAAAAAGGACACTGTAACCACTACAGCCTCGACCCAAGACCTTTCTATCCAACAAAAGCATATTGTAGAAGGGCACAATCATATTGTTGCTTCACCTACGGGGGTGCCTCTACACTGCCCATTCAACGAAAGTTATAACAGAGCCCTTCATACTCATGCTACATATTCACCAATAGAGTCCTCCCAAACTTGAGTAGATCATGCAACTATATCGGTTGAATGGATCCAACCCCTTGAGCAACAGGTTCATAACAACCTTCAACAAGCTAAGAAAGACAACTTATGTAGTAAGGCAAGCAACTCCCCAAGGTTTATATTCAACAAAATATTCCCCATATCTCACGGGAACTTGAAACAATGGGGACCATTGATTCCTAAGGGGGAAGGAATAATCCATATTGATATCAGTGACCACCCACCTATTCCACTAGCTCAAAACATGGGTTTCCACCTTGGAAATTTTTCTATGGTTTTTCAGGTCCTGAACTTTCAGGGCCATTTTGAGGCCCTATACGACATTTTTTTGGCTCAAAAACTCCTATCATGTACTCGAAGGAAAATTCTAGGCCAAAAATAACGTGTTTTTCTTATCTAGACATTTCCAACAAGATATCATGCACACCAAAAAAAGATCGAATGCAAAATTTACACCCTCAGGAAGTTGATGTATCAACTACCCCCATCGGGGCCCACAACCTTTTGGCGTTTCATCTTCTAGGGTTAGGGTTTTAGATTTTATTTATGTTAAAAAGGCCTTTGGAGCCTTATTGTAAACATCATCTTCTTACGAATGAGTGTATCCATCACATTTATTCTCAGAGATAAGCTACCACCATTCTAGCGAGTTCATTCACTCTGTATTTTTACAGTTTCTCTACATTTCTTTCATTAGTAAAATTGTGCATTACTGTATCTATGTGTTTCTTACAATATATCTTTGTATTTACTTATTGTATTTCCACCTTAAATTTGTTCTCAAAATAATCTGGATCACACTTCGACTTGGGATTAATCACCTTTGGTTTATGCCTAATAGGCTTGGCATCCTATTCCAATGGTATAATGTGTTGAATAATACTCTTTTCATATTCCTTAAGGTCATCATATGTCTATGCGAGCATGTCTTGGAATTATTTGAAAAGTTGAATGTATTGATCAATCATTTATTAAGTATAGGTGGTACCAATATTTAGAAATTTTGGATTTTTTGGTGTACCGACATTAATTTTCTACGTATCCTAGAATTTTTTGAGAAGAGGCTCATCGTTTGGTTTGGATTTTCACATTTTATAATCCCTCGTGAAGATAAATTATAATATAACCAAGCTCTTATGAAGTGAACTACTTTTCAGGTTCAAGACCTCAGACTCATCATAATGACCATTACTATCAATTCCGAGATGAGGTTTCAAAACATCAAGCTTTTCATTGCCCTTGTCTATTATTTCCGATCCTGAGAGGAACTTGGAAATATGCTCATCATTGTTGAATACTTGCCAAAATTTCTCATTATCTGTCACTGAGGGGTGGAAAATCATATTGACCTAGAAGGAATAGATAACCAAGGACAATCATGGGTTGAAAAGGGAGGTTGAAACTAACAGTGAATCATCCTTCAGATTCCTTTCTCTGGGTATGGATAGTATATTAAAATAATTAAATGTTTGGATGAGATCCCAGACCCTCCTCGCATAAGATTTTGACCATTCATTTTTGATGTTATACCTTTTCTAGATATTATTTAAAACTAGTTCAGAATCCCCCATTACCACAAGGTTGGTGATTTCCATCTCGTGAGCAAGCGTCAATCCTTGAACTAGTGCCTCATATTCATCTTAGTTGCTTGCACATTCAAACTGCAACCTAAAAGAATGGGGGTACATTTTTTCTATGGGAATTTTAAAAACAACACCAACTCCAACTCCAAATTAGATCAAGAACCATCAAAATACTTTTTCCATAATCCCTTGAATTGCGGACCAGTCTCATTCTCCCTGATAACCTCCACACATTCCCTGCTTAAAATGGCATAGTTTCCAAGGCCATAATTAATGTAATTCTCCATTTCTTCAACTCTCTTTTTTCTCAAACAAAACAGGTATCCTTTTTTCTCAAGGTACCTTGGTGAGACCTCCATCTTTGTTTGGAAGCATCATGCAACTTCCATCATTCATTATATATCCTCCAAGTGGAAAGCACCATTTTCTTCCAATCACGACACCATATGCCACTAGAAATTCTACCACAAGTATAGTGAATACTGTTTTGATATGCATCATGAAACTTATCCATGCACAAGAGTCCTTGATTTCTCCGTAGGGTAGGGAATATCTAGAAGCAATTGCATAAATACTTTCTCAAGCCTCATAATACTTGGTGCATTATAAACTAATTGCTTCTGTTATAGAAAGTGGCATGATGTTATTTGTGGTGCTGCTATCTACCATGAAATTATGCGATATCATATCATGGGTTTCCAAAGAAATAAATAAAGGGGGAACTTTACCTCCAGATATCTTGAATGAAGGATTGTAATGTTGTTGAGTATTTATAATGGTTGCCTCCATTCTCGCACTGTGAGGACTCTCATTTCCTAGGATTTTGAGTAGGTTCTCCTATTGCCGTGGTATATTCACCACCTCTACGAACAAAATAGCGATCCAAAACTTAGTCAGACCATCAATGAATCTGTTATAGGACATGTGGGAAGGATCTTCAAATTTGCTTATTCTTTGGGTTTTGGCATCCGTGGTCTTAGGCATATTTTGTTGAGATGTAGTTCCCAGTGAGGGAGAATATTTAGGGCCATTCTTGTATGTTTTGTTTTTATGTAGTTGAGGATAATTGGGATTTTTTTTACCTTGAACTTATTTTACTATGCTCTAGTTTAGATCACATTTTCTTGATGATGCTTCTATGCATCCAAGTATTATTCTTCTTCTTTCACTAAATTTTCTTCCACAAGTGGAAACATATCATCATCCATTTCCATGGATTATAAGACCTAAGGGGTTGCATCCTTACCGATATTTTGATGCTCTGTGAATTCATCAAACTCCTTAAGCAATTTCTCATAACATTCTTCCATCAAAACTGCGTTTGAGTTGGGAATTCGGTGCGGCCTGGGTTTGGGAATGGGATCATCAATCCTCTAATATCTTTCATCTCTATCTCTGTAACCGAGTGATGGTACTCGTGTGTTTTGGTGTTGTTTCCTTGGCCTGAATTCATCATTGCTTCTTAGTTGAATGATTTCATTATGCATTTTCCTAACAATTATGTTCATTTGGGAAATTTCTACATCATGTTGTGTACGTGGAGTTTCTTCAGTAGCCGAGATATTTAGAACATTCATAGGTTGTCCCTGGAACATCCCTCTCTATACTCCTCTATATTATATGGGCCAAGATGATCAGGAAGCAAGGCCTTGTATTGAAAAATCAAGACATGACATTTGTCGTTGTACTCACTACTACATATTGAAAAATTTGTGACGACCACTTGTGACGAAAGTACTCTTTCGTAGCAACATGCAAGAGAAAAAGTTCAATTTTTCTGAATCCACCCCGTATTCGTCGCTATCTCGACGCATGTAGGTTGACTAAATTTTTATGGTCAATGTTCATCGCAAGAGCGACGAATGTAGTTTGTCTGTCGCAAGAGCGATGAATCACCTAACCTTTAAATTGACTTAAAATAAATAGGTGGAAAAAAAATATTTTTAGGTCAATATCATCACAATTTCGACGATAGTGACATAAAATTGGACTATAAATATTTGACGATTTAAAGATGTTGCGAAAATCTTGCTATAACAATGATGGTTCCAAAAGGGTATTTTTGTGTGGAAAAATGTCGCAGAATGTTGTTAGAGGTGGGGAAAAAAGTAAAGTGGGTGAAAAGGGTGATGGTAGATGTTATTGCCCTTGTAAAAAATGTTGCCTCAGATGTCCCGTAAGAATTTTAATAGCAACAACTACAAAACATTGTAGGAAATATGGTCACATTGATGACGGATCGAATGAATATCATCCCATGGTAATTAGCTATATATTCATTATCTTTTTTTATTTTGTCAATTTTATATAAAATTATATATATGTGTATATATATATATATATATTGTTTGAATGTTTGTTATAGTATACACTAATTTTGCATGATTGTTTCTAATTATAAATTTAGAGTTGCCCTCTAACTTTCCGCAGAATATTGCACCAGGTATTAGTAGAAATGATGTTGTACAAGCCGAGGAACATCATCATGACCAAGAAAATGAGGATCTAATGGAAGGAGATGCTGGGACAAATCAAGTTAATGATCCCATCGAAGAATATTATGGGACAAATCAAATGATCCAAGATTTGTTTTCGCAGCCGGATGAGGATGGGGAAAATGCTGACATTTATGATGAACCTCTATTAGAAAAAGGCAAATAAACGACTTTATGAAGGATCAAGAGAAAATATTCTCTCTGCTACATTGTTGCTAGTGAACTTAAAGGTTATGAATAATTTTTCGAACAATTGTATGACACAGATACTAAGGTATGTAATATGTTTCATCTCATACTATACATAAATGTTGATTTTTTTATATTTGTTTTTAGTGTTAATTAATGTGTAAAATAAGAATGCAATTTTTACGATTAATATTCTTACATTAACTAGTTGTTTGTTATGTTGTAGATTGTTAGGTGAATTTTTGTTACCATCGTCAAATATTTTACCTCGCACATATCGAGGTTTGCATGCCATTATGAAAGACATTGGAATGGATTATCAAACTATAGATGCATGTCATAATGACCATATTATATATTATGGACAACATGCTTCAAAAACCGAATGTCCTCAATGTCTTATCAGTAGATATCGAACCGATCAAGTAACAAAAAGGGTGCTCAAAAGGTTCTTCGTCATATTCCCATAATTCCACGTTTGCAACGATTGTTCAGGTGTGAAAGCATAGCACAATTTATGGATTACCATGCACGTAAAAAAATTTGAGATGGTGTTCTTCGAATGCCTGCCGATGGTTCTGCATTTAGGGAAATTGAGGAAAAATGGGCAGATTTCAAAGATGAACCTCATAATGTTAGGCTTTCATTGGCAGGTGATGATGTTAATCCATTCAGAGATATTAGGTCTATTTACTCAGTGTGGCCTATTTTTGTTATCAAAAATCATATTCCTCCTTGGATGTCAATAAAGAGGGAGCACATAATGTTGACAATGATTGTTCTAGGTATTTGTTTACATTAATTTTTTGAATTTAACATTTTCATTTGTTTCAATTTTTGCATAATATATTTTGTTTATTTATTTAATTATATATATTACATGATATCATTCCTTTAGTAGTTATGTGTAATTTCAAACAATTAGGTAAGTACCAGGTTAAAGATATGAATGTATATATCGAGCCTCTTATCGACGAGCTACTAAAGTTATGGGCTGGCATCACAATGTATGACATATGTAAACACATCGGGGAGAAGAAATTTAAATTCCATGGAATACTTTTATGGACAATTCATGATGCCAATGCCCCTGGACTAACACATTTTTGTGGTATGTAGCATTCTAATATTGCTCTTTAATACTATATAATATAATAAAAACAAAGAAATGTTGTAGTCGCAAGTGCGATGACAACAAACATTGCTGCGATGCATTTTCTATATAAACAATGAACTCTTGTCATACCTGCGACGGATGTGCTATAAAAACAAATAAATGTTGTCATCGCAAGTGCGGTGACAACAAAAATTGCTGCGACTCATTTTCTATATAAACAACGAACTCTTGTCATACCTGCGACGGATGTGCTATAAAAACAAAGAAATGTTGTCATTGCAAGTGCGACGACAACAAACATTGCTGCAACGCATTTGCTATATAAACAACAAACTCTTGTCATACCTGTGACAAATGTGATATAAAACAAAGAAATGTTGTCGCAAGTGCAACGACAACAAAATTGTTGTGACACATTTTCTATATAAACAACAAAAATCATTGTCGCAAAGGTCGTCACAATTGCAATGAAATTTTTGTTTCACTTAGATTGCCTATATTGTCGTATTGGCGACGATATTTCTTTTTTTGTCGGAATTGTGAGAAGTTCCCTAGGGTCGTTGCTCTTGCGACATTAATTCAAGTTCATCAAAATTTCCACGTCCCATAATATGACATTTTAGGGACTCAAGATTCGTCGCAATATCCACGACATAACATCGCAAGAGTGTCGAAATAGCCGTCGTAAAATGACCCAAATTTTCTAGTGACTCGACACAGTATTATGTCTGGATCAACATTGCCTTCTAACATATCTTCTTCCATCTCTTGCACTTTCCTCATCCCTCCTTCTAAGGTAAAAATACACACAACTTGATCACATATTTATCATTTGCTAGCATGGAATTCTTATAGCATCCAAGTATCACAGGGTCATTGGGACACTGTCCCTCAAGGATTTTGTTAGAAAAACAAGACCACAGAGAAATAAAATAAAACAAATGCGGAAACAAAACACAGAAGATACACAATACAGTTTAGAGACACATATTTACGTGGTTCAGCCAGTGTGGGCTACGTCCACCAGAGAAATTGCCAGGTCCTTCCTCTATTATTATCCAACAAATGAAGGGATACAACCTATAGCAAAACCCATTGTAACTTCCTCTTATTTCTCTCACAATCTCCTCTCTCAGAATACAATACTCACCATAATGCATAGCCTCAATACATTTCCCTCATAACAGAGGGTTGCCTTCTACGGAAAAAAAGCCTAACATAATTTCTGCCGTTAGATCTGTGACCTTATAATGAACGGTCCAGATTTACAATGAAATTAAAATATACATTTACAAGGAAAATTTTCCTTCGGGGGATTCACCCCCAAACCCCCATCGGGGGATGCTGCTCCCAAACCCTCGTCGGGGGCCCACTTGCCCCCGAACCCCCCAGCCGGGGGGATATCCCCCCCGAACCTCCCAGAGGGGGTACCCCCCCTCTACACTCCCTCACGTGGAAGAATGTACATACTTCTGGGGTGTAAAGTCTTCATGGGGTATAAACACAACTGAAAGCAAGGACCTCTGAATTAGGAAGATAATCAAGCTCCACAACCAATAGATTTGTTGTAATGTTATGAAGAAACAAATATTAAAATGTTCGATATTCTCATTTTTTTCCAAATGGATTTGTGTGAATTGCGTGAGATATTCTCATGGAAGTGGAGATATCCTCTATGTTTTTTTAGAGGCGATGGTCCTCTCTTATTCACTAAGATGACAATTATATTATGGTATGGATAACCAATTTTTTTATTCATCAACATTGGATGCTTGAGAGTGGAACATACAATGGAACACATAAAGAAACGATTTTACAACAATTTTTTGACATGAGATAAACAAGAGATTTTTTTCATTCCACCATAACCATTTCCCATATCATACAAAATGAAGGAGAACATTTGAAGCAAGACACACATAACATAGAGAAACATAAATGGTCCTCTATAGATAACTTTAAATGATTTTATACCATTCATATAATAAGGATGTAAAGGACACATATACTCAAGATTTCACGCTTTAATAAAATTCAGGAACCACAAAAGTCACAAGCTCCAAAATATCTCTCTATGGAGTTTAAATAAAATAATAGATACATATTTATTGTTCAAGATCAAATAACATGTGTGAAAAATTACTGCTACATAGTATTCATGATACTTGAACAAGAAAATGTGAAATGTGTTTGTCCTATTAGACTAGGATGGGGATCCTGTGGACCATATATTAAGTAAAGGCTCCTTGGAAGACAAAAGGAGACAACAAAAAACCGACCTTGCACAAAAAAAAAACTTGGATGAGTAGGATGGATGATTATAGACTGAGAAAGAAGAAAGATCGAGGGAAATTCTTCAAAAACATTTGTACTCACAAACACAGAAATAGCGAATGGTGGTTCCGATGCCTTCTAGCTTATTGTGATTCTTTAAATAAGCAACTGCACATCAACCAAAACTGATGTAACCTTTTCTTGAATCTTGAATATCATGGTGGGTTAACTATTGCTTCTAATGAATCCTTTATCCATTCTTGAATGTAATAATAATAATAATAATAATAATAATAATAATAACGATAATATATTTTTAAGGTCACGACCAAGCCAAACACCAAATTGGTGTATGAGACCCCCTTCGCCCAACGATTTGACTGGTAAAGTCTACAGATTTATACATACCCTACCCCCCTCTGGATTTGAACTTGTGACCTCTTAGGAAGAAACACACGTTCTTAACCATTAGGCCCACTCAATATGTATAATATCATAACAAGGTTACAATTATCTCTTGTTTAACCCTAATCCAAAATGACTCATATTCAATTCCTTTCAACGCGGTGTGTTTTTGTTGTGCAATAACTGCTTGGTCTTCATTCTCATTCATGAAACTGACTAGCCAACGTATAATTTCATCTTTTGGGAAATTCAAGAGGTCATCAAATTTGGTTCCCCACGCGAATCTGAGTATACTTAACTCTACTTCTATATGATATTTAGTTAATAACATTGAATCCCTTATTAAGGGAAAACCTTCAAGTTCCTTCATAATATCGGCCACCTTTATAAACAACGTACTTCTCCATCCTTCAAGAGTGCCACAAGTGGTGATCAATTGTCATAGAGTATCTATCTGTCAATTTTCACATGCAACTCTACATGACAAATTTTTGGATTTGAAAATTGCTTCCTAGTGAGCTAACAGTAAATCCTAGCTATTATCATTGAATAATTTTACATTGAAAATTATTGACTGAAAATATATGCAGCGGAAACAACAAGATCAAAGATGAGTCATCAACACACATGAGACACAAATTTTTGTTCTGTAACTTTATCAAATTCATAAATTTTAAGGGTAAAACCAACTTTCCCAACCAATACGAATCTAGTGAATTTGAGGACAATCTTGTCCTCCAATAAACATACAAATCAAAAACCAAAACCTCAAAAAATCCCTGGAAATTTACTTTGCCCACAAATCTGTCGCAGACCACCTGTACGACTTGCTGACATCACCTGCACTACTGATGATGTCAGTTTGTATGGATTTACTCTTTCCCAAAAACCTTTGTATGACTGTACATGATTGACCTTACTGCAACCGACGTACATACACGACTGTTCCCATTGCAACCCACATATACATGATTCACTTTACTGCAACCCACATACATACATGACTGTGCCCACTGCAACCCACGTACATATGCGACTATGCCCACTGAAACCCATGTACGTGCACGAAGATTTGTATGAACACTTCCGTATGATTCTCTCCACTCGTACAATTTCTTCCCTAGTCCAAAATTTCCAGAGTTACAAACACTCCCTTCTTGAAATCACCAAGATCCTTGGCACAAGTGTAGACTAGGTTATGCCAACTCGATCATGTCTCCACACAATCTTCACAATATGAAATGTCATAACCACCTCTCTCCTTTATATACAATCCTTATGGGTCAACATAGAAGCCCCTCCACAAGTCAACATCAAATTAGACTTTCTTGTGGGTGTGAAGCCCTAACACAAACCCACAAATCCCATCACCAAAACCATGAAACTCCAGCTTCATTCCAAAGGATTTTTTCACCAAAAAAAGAGTGTAATGTGGTTCCCACGATGACTCCCAGGTTCATGACACCTAGGCAACGTGAGAATACCTTCCAAAAGCTACAAAAATCAACACTATTCTCCTGATCCAACCATCTGGTATTTTCTTTAATCTATTTTTGGAAGGAAAGTCTTGCTTCTTCCTTGTAAGGTGATCCACAATTGATATTCTTTCCATGGAGGTACTTATTGCATGTTTATAAAAATGCTCATAATTTATGTAAATATTTTTGCAAATACTCCTTAAGCGACAAATCCTTCCTATCATGACACTCGCATCCATAGAAATCTCCCAAGCTTCTAGGAATATGCTAAGTATTTTATTTATGTTCTTAGCCACATATTTTCTAATTCCCATTAACAATTTAGCATCCTTTGTGACCTTGGAGCTTGATCCGGTCACTTCTTTAGGAAATTCATCTGGTATCATTGTGGACAAAGACTCTGCAAATAATCACCTCAAGCTCAGGGCAGCCTCAAGATCCCTTATTATTTTCTTCGATTTTGCATTTTCTAGCTCCTGTTCAGTTATTGAGTGAGCCAATGCTTTACTTTCCCGTGGCCCTTTTGTATTTTAGATTGAATCTCTCAATATGTAGATTCCTAGACTGTTTATCATATTTAACATGAGGCAAAGTCACATAATATTCCTCAAAAATAGTTGGTCCATCACGTTGCAACTCCTATGTGATTAGTTTACTTTTATCTATTTACATTGCGGCCCATGTGGGCACTTCAACCACCTCATCGAATTCAATATCTGCTACATTTGATTCCAAAACCCCAGGGTCTTGAGTGTTAACTTTGTATGGATTTATTTTCCTCTTTTGAAGAGGACTAACTGTATGAGTTATCTCCAATTGATTTCAAGGGGGTTCCCTATCATCCCCATTACCCACACATCCTTCATTATTCTCTCTTCCTTCTATGTTAGCTTCATGATTTTTATGACCAGAAGAGAAACTATTATGGGAGATGAACATAACCACCATTAGCACTAGTCATGGACCGACCCCTCTGTTTGTCCTGAGGATATTTGGATTCTTCTTGGAGAGGGACCTTCTTTGCACAAATGTTTGAACTTTCTCATGTATTTTCATCGTTGCGAGTGAGTTGGTCCTTGTTAAGAGTAGTTTTACTTGTGATGGCTACCACTTTGTCTTTGACATGTGTATCTTCATTATCATTGAATCTCTCTGTGATTTCCTCTAGTCTAGTAAAAACTGAACCATATTGAATTGAAACCATGTCACCTGTGAAAACACCTTCAATATCAAAACCCTCTCGTGCTTCAACCTCTTCCATATTGAAGGAATCAAAGAATCCATCCATCTCATCCAGACTAGATGAAATTTTACTTTAAATATCAACAATTTTAAAAGGCACGGGGATGAACCATTGCTTTCTCTTTCACTTTCGATGTGCTAAGGTAAATGTGAGGATTATGTGTATAAATTAGATTTTCCATCCGATAGGCACCCATATAATCATTAATTGGCGATCAATCCCACTATTTGTGGGAAGTTCTCTTCGGATTGGGACCACAAATAAGTTTGTGGGAAGTTCTCTTCATATTTGAATCACCATGATTTTGGGATATGTGGGTGAAAGAGGATTGGGATGTTGACAAGTGAAATTCCTCCTACTTCGGCATAGGTAGGGAATTTTTTATAGAAGGGGTTTGGGAAAAGGAAAGGCTCATGCAAAAGACGAAGGTAAAGGTATCAACAAGACCCCATTACCATCTCTTTCCTAAATTCATCATTGCATCTTCACTTTTTTTGAAGAACCTAACCAATACTTGACCATTAAGTGAAATTGAAAATTATAACCTAAAATTGGCTTCCAAACCTTAACCACCCAAAGTAGAACCCACTTCTCTAAATCCTTCCATCCAAAAAAACTTCATGTAAGTATTTTATACTCCATTTCTAGGACCTATTATAAGAGGATGTCATCATCTAAACTATATTAAATATTTTTTCTCTTAGTTTAACTACTTTCTTCCTTTTTTCTCACTGTAATGACCTTGGAGGGCCCCAAAACTTGGGTAGAGTTACAAAATCCCCCGAGTTTTCTTTACTCCAAATTATAACCCACAAAACCTTGATTAAGACTAGGCTTGGCACCCTCTTTGAATGGTATAATGTGCTGAATAATAATCTTGTCATATTCCTTAAGTTCATCATATATCTATGCGAATATGTCTTGGAATTAGTTTAAAAGTTGAATGTATATATCAATCTCTTCTTCAGTACAAGTGGTACCAATATTTAGAAAAATTGGATCTTATAGAGTACCAACATTAATTTTCTACGTATCCTTGACTTTTCTAAGCAAAGGATCATCATTTGGCTTGGATTTTCGCATTTGATCATCCCTCACGAAGAGTGATTATAGTCTAACCAAACCCTTAGGAAGTGATCCACTTTTGAAGTTTAGGACCCTAGACTCATAATAATGGCCATTACTATCAATTCTGAGATGCGATTCCCAAAAATTGACCTTTTCATTACCCTCATCCATTGTTTCTGATGTCGAGAGGAACTTGTAAATATGCTAATCATTGTCTAATACTTACCAAAATTTGTCATTATATGGCACTAAGGGGTGTAAAATCATCTTGAATTGGAAGGAATCGGTAGCCAAGGACAAGCTCAAGTTGAAAAGAGAGGATGAAATTTCCAATGAATTAACCTTTTTATTCCTTTCTCTAGGTATGAATATTATATTAAAATACTACTACATTTCTTCACGACGATGGACCGAATTTGTTTGGTACAAAGTGTCGATTTGTAAACTGCTGCGACGAATTTGAAAGAACATCACCAAAATATTGTTGATGGAAAAAGTCTTAGAACTGAAATATATTAAAAGAATTAAATGTCTAGATGAGATCACAGACCCTCCTTGCATAGTATTTTAACCATTCCTTTTTTATGCTATACCTTTTTCGGACATGATTTACAACCAATTCAGAATCCCCCATTACCACAAGGTTGGTGATTCCCATCTGGTGAGAGAGTGTTAATCCTTGAACTAGTGCCTCATATTTGGCTTCATTGCTTGTACATTAAAACTGAAACCTAAAATCATGGGGGTATATCTTTGTCGTGGGACTTTTAAAAACAACACCAGCTTAACCTACAAACTTAGAGTAAGAATTGTCAAAGGAATTTTTTCCAGAATCCCTTGAAGTGAAGGTCGATCTCATTCTCCCTAACAACCTCCACATATTCCCTGCTTAAAATGACATAGTTTCCAAGGCTTAAATCAATGTAATTATCCTTTGCTTCAATTCCTTTTTTCTCAAAAGAAATAGGTCTCCTTTGCTTGCAAGGTACCTTGGTGATACCTCCATCTTTGTTTGGAAGCATCATGCAACTTCCATCATTCATTATATATCCTCCACGTGGAAACCACCATTCTCTTCTAATCATGGCACCATATGCCACTGGAAAGTCTACCACAACTATAGCAAATATTTGTTTGATATGCGGTGTGAAACTTATCCATGCACAAAATTCCTTGATTTCTCCATTGGCCGGGACCTTTCTAGAATCATGCATAAATGATTTCTCCAACCTCATAATACTTGGTACATTTTAAACTAACTACTTCCATTATAGAAAATGACATGATGTTATTTGTGGTGCTTCTATCCATGATACAACTATGCAATATCAAATCATGGGTTTCTAGAGAAATAAATAAAGGGGGAGATTTGCCTCCAGATCTCCTAAATGATGAATTGTAATGTTGATGAGTATTTATATCGGTTTCCTCCATCCTTGCACTATGAGGAATCTTATTTCCCATGCTCATGAGTAGGTTCTCCTTCTACTGCAATATCTTTACCACCTCGAAGAATGGAAGAGTAATATGCAACTTGGTCAGATCATCAACAAATTTGTTATAGGCCATGTAGGAAGAACCTTCAATTTTTATTCTTTGGGGTTTGGAAGTCATGGTCCTGGGCATAGTTTTTTGAGATATAGTTCCAGGTGTGGGAGAAGCTTTAGGGCCATTTTGGCACATTTTGGTTTTATTTGGTTTAGGGTAATTAGGATTTGTTTCCTTGAACTTATTTGATTGTGCTATAGTTTGGAAAACATTTTCTTGATGATGTTGCTATGCATCCAAATATTCTTCTCCTTTCGTAAAATCCCCTTCCAAAAGTGACAACATGTCATTATCCATTTCCATGGATTATAATAACCAAGGTTTGTATCCTCATTGGTTTTTTGATGCTCCATGAATCTGTCAAACACCTCAAGTGAGTTCTCATAACATTCTTCCATCACAACTGCGTTTGGGTTGGGAATTCAAGTCGGCTTGGGTTTGGGATTGGGATCATCATCCTATAATCTCTTTTATCTTTGTCTATGAAACCAAGTGATGGTACTCCCGTGTTTTTGTGTTTTTTCCTTGGCCTCAAATCATTATTTTTTTTAGTCGAATTATTTCATTCCGCATTTTCCTAACAATTATATTCAATTGTGTTAGGGACCTAACCCCTCACGTCAGTAGAATAATATATTTCCATGTAATAAAGGTCAATATTAATAAGGCCTAGAAATAAGGAAGAATGAGTCCAATGTAAGAAGACCTAATATAAGATTCCACTTCTAGAAGGATCTTCCTCTAGATGGTTCTTTTGATAGACATATTTAGTATAAATAGGAGTCGAGGGTATGAGAACTTTTGTCTCATAAATTATTGTAAAAGAGCTCTAATCTGCTGGACGTTTCCCCCTCAAAGAGGCAAGCGAACATTTCTCTCAGTAATCAAAGTTCTCTTTATGGCGCTATTCTAGTATCATTTTGGTATTATTGTGGTGTTATTCTAGTTATATTGTTGTTCATCTGCCATTTCTAGCTATTTATTTCTGTTTTGCATACTTTTTATATATGGAATATTACAAGTGGTATCAAAGCACCTTCCTCGGCAGAAAATTGTGGGTCAATATTTTTTCTAGGGTAGAGACGTATTTCAACGTATTTAAGCTACAAATACCTGTCATTACATGAATAAACCCACGGTCAAGGATTCATACGCGCATGAAATACAAGTGGTACTTAAGAGCACATCTGTTGGCCACCCTTGTAACCCCTGTTGGTACCCCTTCGAGTGGTAGCGCATCAGAAAACACCTGTATACAGATCGATCTAGATCTGCTGAAGCCCTCCATAGATAAACCGATTGGCCTCCTAACTGCTATAGTTCCACCGAGAACAAAACTTGGGAATATACTCTCTAGTACCTGGGTAGTTGGGTAGTACGACTAAGGGAACGGTCTAGCCTTCTTAGTTGGTGACCTGAGACCTATTGGAACTTGTTGGCACCATTATTTGAGACCTATTCTATTGGATTTCTCTCTTCGCCCTTATCACAACCATACCTACCATTTTTCAGCAAAATATTTTTTTGTGGACCCGACCCCTTTCCAAAACCATTATTTGGACTTTACGCCATTGGATTAAACTTGTCACCTTGATCGTTGTGATACACTTCACCCATAACCCATTTATGTGTGGTCCCACCCACCCCTTTTCGTGTTCCCTCATCATCATGGCCCATACCCGTAGCCAAGACTTGGAAGCTCGCTTCACTACCTTGCACTCTAATTTCACAGAAACCCAACAAGAAGTGCGACAACTCCGTGCTAATATTGCCACCATCAATCAAAATATGCATTCCTTCATCACTGCCTCAATCGAGGAACTCAAACAAGAGCTCAAACAAGACATTACTACCCAGCTTGAATCTGTCGCTACGACGATCTGTGCTAAGATGCATATCCCTATAGATCTTCCCTTATCTAACCCACCTTTGCATACCGAAGGTGAAACTTCCTCTAATTCCCAGAATTTTTAGCCCCATCACTTTCAGCATGACCTACACCTTCTGCATGTGGATGTGACCAAATTTGATGGATCAGATCCCACTGGATGGGTAACTCAAATGGGACATTATTTCTCTTTGTATGGAATTACAAATGAGTTGGCCAAACTATAGTATGGTGTTCTCCATCTAGATCAAGAATGTTGGCAATGGTGCCAATGGAGAAAAAATGCCCGCCAAGGGTATCTGGCTTGGACACACTTTGTGGCAAAGATTTATGAACACTTTGACACTGACACCAACTATTTAGGCCATTAACAAAGTTGAAACAATATGGCATAGTGGAATACTTTATAGCTGCTTTTGAGCGATTGGATTTTCGGACAGAGGGCATGTTTGATGATTTTTCTGAGAATGTTTTATCAGTGGCCTCAAGGATGAGATTCTTGCTCATGTCCTCATGGCTCGGCTTTAGAGTTGGGTGGATGCTACTAAAAGAGATAAGGAAGCACAACATGTTGTCTCTTCTCAAAACCACAAACCATCCTTTATTACTCACACTAAACCAGTCACTCCCACTCCTCCTTATACTCCACTAAAGATCCAGAAATTGACCAGGGCCAAAATGGATGAATGCCAACTCAAAGGCCTTTGTTATAATTGTGATGACAAATATTTTCCAGGACACAAGTGTAAGGAAAAAAATGTTGTTATGGCCATCTCGGAGGATGTTTCGGAAGAGGATGTTGAGATCCCCCCTGCGTCTTTGTCACATGAACCCACTGACATAACCCCTCCCTATGACCCTTCCGAAGTAGAATTGGTCATTTCCCTAAATGATCTCACTGGCTTCTCTGCTCCCTAAAACCTCAAGATAATTGGTTGCATCAAGCATAGGAAGGTCATCATTCTTTTTGATAGTGGAAGCACCCATAATTTTATTCATCCTCGCATTCTCCAAGAAACTAATTGCTATATCCGTGTAGTCAATAATTTCCAAATCATGATTGCCAATGGTGGGTCCATGAAATGTGGAGGGCATTGTGAAAATGTTTGTCTCCAAATTGGTGACTACCATATGAAATATCATATGTTTTCTATCGACATGGGCGGTTGTGACATTGTGTTGGGTGCAGAATGGATAAGGACTTTGGGTCCCATTCTCATGGATTATAAGGAATTAACCATGAAATTTGACCAGGAGGTCCAACAATATAAGTTCCAAGGAATCACCGTTGGTTCCCTGGAGATTATTAGTTCCCATCGCATGGAAAAGATGCTAAAAAAAGGCCATTATGGAATTATTGCCCAACTCCATGCCATGCAAGCCACTGAGACACCCTCTGTGCCACATGACCTCCAATCCATCCTCTCTAAACATCAAGTGGTTTTTTCCAGTCCCTCCTTTCCGTGGTGTTCATGATCATTCCTTTCCCCTTGTCCCAGGAATCCTTCCTCCCAATATTCATCCCTATCGTCACCCCTTTTCCCCAAAAAATGAAATTGAGAAAATGGTTCAAGAACTGCTCAACGCAAGTGTTATCCGCACTAGTATGAGCCCTTACTCTTCTCTTGTGGTCATGGTCCTTAATAAATAATGTTCTTGGTGCATGTGTCCTGACTTTCGCACCCTCAACAAACTCACCATTAAAGACAAATTTCCCCTTCCTGTCATTGATGAGCTCTTGGATGAATTGAGTGGCGCCCAGTTATTTACTAAAATTGATATTCATTCGGGCTACCACTAGATACGTATGAAAGAGGCAGGCATTCCTAAGACTACGTTTAGAACTTATGAGGGCCACTATGAGTTTTTTCTCATACCCTTTGGCGTGTGTAATGCTCCCTCCACTTTCCAAAGCCTCATGAATCATGTCTTCCATCCTTTTCTCTGTCATTTTGTGTTAGTTTTCTTTGATAATATCCTCATCTATAGAAAAACCTGTACATACCATCTTGCTCATGTGGATCGAGTTCTCCATCTACTCTCTCAACACCAAGTTTTTCTCAAACAATATAAATGTTCTTTTGGTGCCTCAGAAGTAGAGTACTTGGGTCATCTTATGGGAAAGGATGACGTCAAGGTGGATCCTAAAAAGATTGAAGCTATGCAAGATTTGCCTCACCGAAAGAATCTCAAAAGCTTGCGGGGATTTCTGGGTTTAACATGTTATTATCGCAAGCTTGTTAACAATTATGGAAAGATTGCAACACCTCTCACTGCACTCCTTAAAAATAATTCTTTCACTTGGACTCCAACAACTGCTCAGGATTTTCAAACCTTGAAGATGGCCATGTGCACCACTCCAGTCCTGGCCCTTCCTGATTTCAAAATGACCTTTGTCTTGGAATGTGATGCTTCCGGGAAAGGAATTGGCGCTGTCCTTATGCAAGAGGGTCAAACTTTGGACTTTACCAACAAACAACTATCTGAGAGAAATTTGGGCAAATCAATCTATGAAAAGGAAATGTTGGCTATTATGCATGCCGTGGATATTTGACACCCTTATATATTGAGGAAACTCTTCCAAATTAAGACAGATCATCAAAGCCTTAAGTATTTTCTAGAATAACGCCTTTCCTCCCCCGAGCAACAAAAATGGGTGACTAAGCTCTTTGGATAAGATTATGAGATCATTTACAAGAAAGGAAAAGACAATGTGGTTGCTGATGCACTTTCTCGAAAATATGAAGATGAAGGGTCCCTTTTTTTCTCTCTCCTTCATTGTCCCAGATTGGCTCCAAGCTGTTCGCCAGGAATGGCTACACGATCCCAAAAGTTCGCATCTGATACAACAATTGCATTCCAATTGTCTAGTTTCCCCAGGGTACTCTTGGCTCAATGAGGAGCTTCGATACAAAGGCCATTTGTATTTAAGTAAACAGTCAAAACTTAAACCCATGATACTTTATGAGCTTCATGCTACACCCACATCTGGTCACTCCGAGTTTACCAAAACCTATGACCGGGTCAAACATTATTTTTTTCTGGGATGGTATGAAACATGACGTTCATAAATTTGTGGCTGAATGTGATGTGTGTCAATGCAACAAGGGAGAAACAATCAAATCTTCGGGCACACTCCAGCCACTTCCGATTCCACCTACTATTCGACATGATATCTCTATGGATTTTATTGTAGGCTTACCTAAATCGGGAAATAAATTAGTCATTATGGTGGTAGTTGATTGTCTTTCCAAGTATGCTCATTTCTGTGCTCTTCAACACACATTTACAACATCCACTGTGGCTCAACTTTTCATGGATCAGGTCTTCAAGATTTGGCATGCCACATTCTATTGTTTCTGATCATGACCAAACTTTCACCAAATTTTTTTGGCAAGAACTGTTCAAGCTACAAGGCACCCAATTTCATCTCAGTACAACTTATCATCCCCATACTGATGGCCAAACTGAAGTTGTCAACAAATGTTTGGAAACATATTTGAGGTGTTTTACATCAGAAAGGAAAAATCAATGGGCTCAATTGTTACCACTAGTTGAATGGTGGTACAACACTTCGTACCATACAACTACCTGCATGACTCCTTTTGAAGCAATATATGGACAAAATCCACCTTCAGTTCTCTCATATTTTCCAGGTGTCTTGAAGGTCCAGGGGGTTGACCAAATGCTTATAGTTCGAGAGGCTATTCTCTATACCCTCAAAGAGAATTTGGTCATGGCCAAAAATTGCATGAAGCAACAAGAAGATCAAGGTCACCCTGAACGTCAATTTGTAGAAGGGGATCAAGTGTTTCTTCGAATGCAACCTTACAAGCAAAATTCCCTTAAGGATGACCGGTGTCAAAAACTTGCGCCCAAATTTTATGGTCCTTATATGGGTCTCAAGCGTGTGGGATAGGTGGCCTATCAATTAGCTTTGCCCATTCATTCTAAGATCCATCCTGTTTTTCATGTTTCCTGCTTAAAGAGGGTGGTTGGAACTAAGTGCCAAACCCAAACCACCCTTCTCGAGTTGGACGAAAAAGGCTCCATTTGGATACAACCACAAGTAGTTTTGGACTAGCGTGAGAAACGTCTACGTCAGTGAACCATCAAGGAAGTGTTAGTCTAGTGTAAAGATACAACTCTAGTAGATGCCACTTGGGAACCAACTACCATTCTGCAACAATTTTCCCATCTCAAGCCTTGAGGACAAGGATGTTTGTAAGGGGGAGGTCATGTTAGGGACCTAACCCCTCACGTAGGTAGAATAATATATTTCCATGTAATAAAGGTCAATATTAATAAGGCCTAGCAAGAAGGAAGAATAATTCCAATGCAAAAAGACCTAATAGAAGCTTCCGCTTCTAGAAGGATCTTCCTCTAGATGGTTCTTTTGATATACATATTTAGTATAAATAAGGGTTGAGGGTATGAGAAGTTTTGTCTTGGATATTATTGTAAAAGATCTCTACTCTTTTGGAGGTTTCCCCCTCGAAGAGGCAAGTGAAAATTGCTCTCAGTAATCAAAGTGCTCTTTCATGTGTTATTCTGGTATCATTTTGGTATTTTTGTGGTGTTATTTTGGTTATATTGTTGTTCATCTTCCATTTCTAGCTATTTATTTCTGTTCTGCATACTTTATATATATGGAATATTATAAATTGGGCGATTTCTACATCCTACTGTGTATGTGGAGTATCTTCAATAGCCTAGATATTTCAAACATTTGGAGGATGTCTCTGGAACATCCCTCTCCCTACCCCTCTATACTCTATGGGCCGAGATGAGGAAGCAAGGCCCATACCTGAGAAATCAAGATTCAAAATTTTCTGCTGTAAAGGGCTCATTATTATTTTTGGATAAACATTTCTTTCTAACATATCTTCTTCGGTCTCTTGCACTTTCCTAATCACTCATTCTAAGGTAACAATCCATGCTGACTTGATCACATATTTAACACTTTCCAGCATGGACTTCTTATAGCATCCAGGTATCATAGGGTTGTTGGGACGTTGTCTCTCGGGGATTTGTTGTAATTTTATGAATAAATGGAGATTAAAATATCCGATCTTCTCATTTTTTCCCAAATGGTTTTGAGTGAATTGAGTGATATATTCTCATGGATGTGAATATATCCTCTACATTTTTATAGAGGTAGTTCTCCTATATTCTTCGCTAAGTTGACAAATATATTATGGTTTGGATAATTAATTTTTTCATTCATAAAAAATTTGATGCTTGAGAGTGGAACACATAAAGATAAATGATTTTACAACAACAATTTGACACAATTTAAACAAGTGAACTTGTTCATTCCACCATAACCATTTTCCATATCATAGAAAGTGAAGGAAAAACATTTGAAGCAAGACACACATAACATAGAGCAACATAAATGGTCCTCTCTAGAAAACTTTAAATGATTTTATACCATTCATATCATAAGGATGTAAAGGAGACACATACTTGATATTTCACACTTTAATA
Organism: Picea engelmannii; assembly: GCA_009831015.1. Classification (NCBI taxonomy): domain Eukaryota; kingdom Viridiplantae; phylum Streptophyta; class Pinopsida; order Pinales; family Pinaceae; genus Picea; species Picea engelmannii. Next base: position 270,446 of record ML780976.1, read on the forward strand.
AAAGTCAGGAACCACAAATTCATGAGCTCCAAAATAGCTCTCTATGGAGTTTAAATAAAATAATAGACACAAATTTATTGTTCAATATAAAATAAAATGTGTGCAAAATCAACACTACATATTATTCATGATACTTAAATGAGAAAATATGAAATGAATTCGTCCTATCAGACTGGGATAGGGCTCTCATGGACCATATATTAAGTAGAGGCGACCTAGAAGACAAAAGGAGACAATCAAAAATCAACCTTGCACACAAACAAAACTTGGATTACAAGGATGGATGATTACAAATTGAGGAAGAATAAATATCGAGGGGAATGCTTCAAAAAAACTTGTACTCGAAAAAATAGAAGCAGGGAATTATGGGTCTGATGCCTTCTTGCTTGTTGTGATTCCTTAAATAAATATCCACACATCAACCAGAACTGATGTAACCGTTTCTTGAGTCTCGAAGATCATGGTGCGTTAGCTATTGCTTCTAATACACCCTTTATCCATTCTTGAATATAATATCATAGTGATGCTAGGATTATTCCTGTTTAATCGTAAGCTTGAATAACTCAACTTCAATTCCTTTCAACATGGTACACTGCTGTTGTGAAATAGTCACTTGGTCTTCATTCTCATTCATGAAACCAACCAACCAACATCTAATTTCATTTTCTAAGAAATTTGTGAGGTCATCAAACTCAGTTCCCCACGGGACTTTGAGTATACTTAACTTTGCTTCCATATGATCTTTAGTCAATAACATTTTTGAATCCCTTATCAAGGGCGGACCTTTGAGTTTCTTCACAATATCGACCGCTATTAGAAACAATTTACTTCTCCTTCCTTCAAGAGTGTCATAAGCGGTGATCAAATGTCATAGGGTATCTATCTTTGTTGGCCCTTGACCAAGTTTTGGGATAACCTTGGTCATTTTGACCTATTTTGGGACTTCGACAACTAATCAAAGAAGGAGGGCCAAGCGAAGCAGAGATCATGGGATCTCGGTCCACTTTTGGGCCTCTTTTAGGGTTTTGGGTTAATTTAATGGGAAAGGGATGTTGGCCCGTGGGTTTACCCACACTTAGGACCACTTTTGTAATGTATAAATAGATAGTTAGGAAATGCAAGAAGGGCCGATGGCTTAGTGATGTAGTTAGATCCGTGTGATCGGATGTGGATTGTAAATGATCCATGCATGATTGTAAGAGGCTTGTAGATCTAAGTGCAAGTTGTTGTAAGAGGTTGTGGAATGCTTTGTGTTGAAGTACAAGGAAGAAGGATAGAGCGAGCTGCATAGATATTTTGTCCTGTGCGAAGTAAGGGTTTTGGGTGGCTTTGTGTTGTAACCAATTGAAGACGCTAATAAATAAGAAGAGTTGGTGGACGTAGCCCCAGGGATAGGGTGAACCATGTAAATGTGTGTATTATGCTTTGTGCTTTGACTTGATGTGTTTATCTCTTCCATTGCTAAGTGCTTTGATATATTTAGATAGATCTACTTAGGCTTCGTGCTTCTTAGATGTGTATGAATGTTAGATCTGATATGTATGAATATGCTTAGTGCTAATCTACTGGATCTGATCTATTTTACTATTGATAAGTGATGAAATATATTAGATCTAAGTGAATGCTGTGATGCTCTGTGCTATCTGTGAAGTATAAGAAGGGTTGAATATTGATGAATAATCGATGCTAAGTGCACTATAAGGATAGAATCACAGATCTGTGTCCCAGCTAAGGTTGCAGACTCCCGAGTCTTGCAACCACCCCTGTCTCTACCTCAGGTGAGACTTCATCTACTTCACAGCTGTTGCCGAAAGGGATAATAGTTAGGGCTTTGTTGGTGTGCTCTTGAGCGTTGAACCCTGGGTCTTCCCCTGTGCCAAAAAATGGTATATAACTGTTGGATTGATATACCTGTTTGACTTCCACCCCGAACGGACAAAAAAGCATTAAAGGATCGCCACCAGACCATTGGACCTCACCATAACAGACAAATCAACATTAATGGAGGCTTCATACCCATTGCAAGCAGACTGTTTCCAAACTTCTTATTTATCTCATCGCGCCATGCCCGAAGAACACTTTTTCCAACTGATAATTCGAAGCCCGCAAAACTAGTGATTGTATACAATGGTCATTACGATCTAATTGTTCATCCTAGTGCAGTATCTGAGATCATCATGACCCCGATTATTTTTCCCGAGCACGTATGTCTGACGAGCTCACCGCAGTTGAAGAATTCTTCACAGAGGTCCTCCTTGATTTAATGATCGAGAAAGTCATGTCAGAAAGAGGAATGTTCACCGTAGTCCAAGCATCATCGAAAAGAGGAGTAGTAGCTTCTCCATCCACTACTTGAGCTGGACCGTCCCGACAGGTCAATGAGAAGCGAGCGAAGCATACAAATAATCTTGCAAATGCTAAACTGATTCCGAGCATTTTTCCCTCTTACCTACCCCCTCTATGTGGTGAAATCAACCGTGACAGTGTGCCCTGAGAATTCAAGTATGCTATGATCACTGCGTACCTTTCGAAAGGGGTGCGCGTAGTTCGTGCCGATCAGGAAAAGCTTGTAGCGTTGAAGTTTAGCGACTTCAACCTCGGTGACAGGAAAGTCTATAGTATGCTCACCCTACACAAGTATCTAACAAAGACGAAGTCAAAGAACTTGAAGATCGTCCCGCATTCTTGGACCCAGAACCTCGCGCAATCAACATTGCTGAATGTCATGAAGATCCCACACTTTGGCAGACAACAGGAGGTTAATGTGTGAGTAAAGTTGCTTCTGTCTTGCTATCATGGAGGCTACTTGTGGTTGAACCACCGTGTCACAGTGGATCCAACCTTGATCAATCAGATCACATGACTCAACATGCAAGGCCTGGACCCACAGGAGTTTTACCCTGGAAAGACCACAGACAGAGCACTAGCAGCAAAGATCAAAGAAACCTATGGCGATGTCAAGAAGGGAACACGAGGCTACAAGGTAGCCTCTATTCAGAGAGGCACAACGTGCCTTGCCTATCAGTTGATCACAGACAAGCTAGTTCGCAAGAACCAACCCACCCATGTAACTATATTCTTAGTTGATTTCACAGGGAAGTGCGCAGAAGGACTTCAAATGAATTGGGCGAAGTACTTGGTGAATCAAATCGAACTGGATTGGAGGGAAGTACAAGACCAAGGGTATGAGTTCCATTTCAGTTGGCTTCTCATACTGATCACCTTCATAGCATGGGAGATGCCAGAGGGTGCCACTTTCATAGAGACCGAGCCATTTGAACCTTTGGCTGCGAGGTTTAGTACCCTATGGTACTTGACTGATATGAGCAAGCAATGGCAGTCGAATGTCGTCTTCCACGTATACTACAACCAGCTGAAGACCGCCATCCAGGCTACACCTCACATTACCCCAAACACGCTCCACAAATTCATACCCTTAATGAAGTTCAATGAGGATTGCCACTTCATTTATATAACAACACGAGTTGATGAACACAAGCAACAGTTGCAGTCTTATTACAAGTTGACTGAAGAAGACATCGAAGAGATCACCAAGGATTGGTCAGCCGACCTTCTCATTCCAGCGAACCCTGCAGATATGTCTGATATTGATAGCCCGGAGACTATACCGGATACACTGGGACCAAGAAAAATGAATAAGATTGAAGAGGTTCACGCAGTAGAAAGTGCATCTGTAAGGACTGCCTCTATCACACCAGATGAAGGAGGTGATGGAAAAGAGATAGAAGATGCATAAATTGAACAATAGAAAGGTGAAGTACCACCCCCTAGGGATGAAGAAGACTCGTTGAATAAAAGGAAGGTCTCACCTCTGAAATCTTCCTCCCGAAAGAAACCTAGAACCCCTGTAACCAAGATGCGAACTACCCTCACGTTGGATGACTTTGATTTCATCATTGCAATGGTAAATGATGCTTCAATAGAGATAATAGAGAAGCAGGAGGTGAATAAGGAGCAGATGTATAACCGTATAGAGATTGAACTCCAAGGAGTGCAGCAGGTACTCCAAACTAGCCGCGCAGTCCCCACTGCGCCTCTGACAACAGGGACAATAGAACCAGGAGATGAGCTAGCTCAACTTCACCAGATTGCTGATATGGTCGAAGCTCGCCTTCGACAAGCTCAAGAAGACACAACACAAGCCACCCAGGATTTGAAACAGGTATAGGGAGTACTTGTCGAGCAACACAGTGCTACCGAACGAGAAAAAATTGCTCTTCAAGTATAGTGGGACAAAGAAAAAGCAGAGCTATAGAAAAGCAAGGAACAATTGCTCGTAGAGCAGCTTGAAGTCAAGGAACTAGTTAATAGAGCACTCTGCTCTGTGACTGTTATCAAAGTACAGTCTGAAGAGAGAGTTCCACAGTAGGTGGCACAACTTGAAGAAGTTATACAGAAGCTTCAGCAACGCATTTCCAATCTAGAACTCCGTGTTGTGCCCGAGACCCCTAAGGAGATAAGAGACCAGTGAGAAGCAACTGATCGTAGTGCCGTTGAACGATTGAAAGCTCTTACCTTGGAGTGAAAGAAGCTCAGTAACTAGAGCGCCCAAACTTATGAGAACCTTATAGAGAATCTAGAGTTACAGGTGTTGGAGTCACAGCTTCAGGAAGCAAAGCAGCATGCAGATACATTACAGGCGCAACTGAAGGCCTTGTCTGCAGTGGATAGAATGAAAACATCTCATGAACAACACACATCTCAGCAACAGATACATATGATCCAGAGAAAAGTGATGGAAATCACTCAAAGAAGCCAACCGGTGCAAGACAAGGCATGCATGTTATTTTCCGAGATCGAAAGCCAGGGAGCAAAGCTTGAGAAATTCGTCATCACTGCAAAACAATGCTTGGAAGGACTAGTAAATGAAACAATGATCCTGACATTCACCCAACAGGAGGCCACAACGAAGCAGTAGGTCGAAGCAACTTGAGCCAAGCTTGAGGCTTTCGAAGTAGAATTGCGTAGACCAGAGTGACTCGGGACGAGTCACAGGTGAGTGTTGGGGCCTGTTGGCCCTTGACCAAGTTTTGGGATAAACTTGGTCATTTTGACCTATTTTGGGACTTCGATAGCTAATCAAAGAAGGAGCACCAAGAGAAGCAGAGATCACGGGATATCGGTCCAATTTTTGGCCTCTTTTAGGGTTTTGGGTTAATGTAATGGGAAAGGGATGTCGGCCTGTGGGTTTACCCACACTTAGGCCCACTTTTGTAATGTATAAATAGATACTTAGGCAATGTAAGAAGGGTCGATGTCTTAATGCTAGTAGTTAGATCTGTGTGATCGGATGTGGATTGTAAAAGCTCCATGCATGATTGTAAGAGGCTTGCAGAGCTAAGTGCAAGTTGTTGTAAGAGGTTGTGGAAGGCTTTGTGCTGAAGTACAAGGAAGAAGGATCTAGCGAGCTGCCCAGATCTTCTGTCCTGTGCGAAGTAAGGGTTTTGAGTGGCTTTGTGCTGTAACCGATTGAAAACGCTAATAAAGAACAAGAGTTGGTGGACGTAGCCCCAGGGAGGGGGTGAACCAAATAAATCTATGTATTATGCTTTGTGCTTTGACTTGATGTGTTTATCTCTTCCATTACTAAGTGCTTTGATATATTTAGATAGATCTAATTAGGATTTGTGCTTCTTAGATTTTTATGAATGTTAGATCTGATATGTATGAAGATGCTTAGTGCTGATCTATTGGATCTGATCTATTTTACTGTTCCTAAGTGATGAAATATCTTAGATCTAAGTGAATGTTGCGATGCTCTGTGCTATCTGCGAAGTATAAGAAGGGTTGAATATTGATGAATAATCGATCCTAAGTGCGCTATAAAGATAGAATCACAGATCTGCGTCCCAGCTAAGGTTGCAGACACCTGAGTCTTGCAACCACCCCTGCCTCTACCTTGGGTGAGACTTCATCTGCTTCGCAGGTGTTGCCAAAAGGGCCGATAGTTAGTTCTTTATTGGTGCGCTCTTGAGCCTTGAACCCTGGGTCTTCCCCTATGCCAACAATCTTCCTAGGCCAATCGACTTGTATTTTCTTTGATATATTTTTTGAAGGAAAGTCTTGCTGCCACCTTGTAAGCTCATCCATGCTATACTATGTTGTCATTGATGTCAAAGGATGGATGTCAAACGATTGATGTCAAGTATTGTCATAGTGATGTGTTTGTATCATTGATATATTGATTATTGGTTATATGGTCATTGGTGTAATTGTTGTCAAAGGGTTGATGTCAAGTGGTGTCATAATGATGAGTTGATATTAAAGGGATTTTTATCATTGATTTCATGTCATGGTTGATAGGAATAACCAAATGGATAAACTCAAAAGTGGTCCCCTTATGGTGAAATCCATCACAGGAAGGCACTCTTGGATAACGTTCTCAAAGTGGTCCCCTTATGGTGAAATCCCTCACCAGAAGACTCTTTGTGAAGTCTAAATGGTTACGTGGTTGAGTATCCCAACAATGTGGTTAGGGAAACCGAGTTTTATTGAGGAATAATGTAATGAATATCAATGAATTTGCAGGAGAAACTATTCTATATGGATAGTATATGTCATTCCATTTCCGGTGATATGTGGAACGTCGCATAACTCCTCACGATTAGAGAGTTATGGCCATGTGAAGTTGGAGAACCTTCATGCTTTTTCTAGAATCCCCTAGAAGGTAAAAGAATTCAAGAAGGTCAAATAATTCAAATTGTTCTAGAAGATCCTAGAATAAGTTGACCAATCAAAGTGGTTAGTCATGGGTTAAGTGGTTATAACAAGAAAACAATTAAAAATAAATTAGTTGCAACTAGAAGTGGAGAGTTTACTATTTTTGGATAAAGTGGTTGTAAGTGGACAAAGTGGTTATAAGTGGGCTATCCCCAAAAGAAGGAAGTTGGGTAAGTTGGTTAGAAGATAAACCCTAGAGGAAGCTACTTGGAGAAGTATAAATAAGAGAGCAAGGGTCTCTTATGAGCATTATCTTTGAGCATATTGAATATCCATTTGTGAAATGTTGTTTGGGTAGGTATTATTGATAGAGAAAATTCACGGTAGAAAAATCATGGTAGAAAAAGTGCGGGAGAAAAATCGCAGCAGAAAAAGTGCAACAAAAAAATCGTGGCAAAAAAAGCGCAGCAGAAGAATCGCGAGTGGCAGCAAAATTGCGACAGCAGAACCGCGACAACAAAATCGCGACAACAAAACCATGAAAACAGAATTGTGACAGAAAAATCATGGCAACAAAATCATGGCAGAAAAACCATGACAATAGAATAACGGAAGAAAAACCACAACAACAGATTTGGAAGCTGTAGAAACTTGGCAGTTCGGTAACCACATCGGATTTGCATATTGGAATTGTTTCAATTGTTTCATGGTATGGTATAGGTATTGATGATTGATACATGATTAAAGGTATGGTTTTGGCACATGGTCTTGTGTAAGGGTTTATGGTATTTGATTTATGGAGAGTATGGTGTATTGCTAGAGGTATCTTGTTGGTTAAGTTGGTGATATTGTGCATATGGTTGAGAGTTGACTTGATGATTGATATGTGTGAGTAGATCAGATTTGGATGATGAGATTGATGAGACAAGTTGAGGTGACAGGTTGTGTTGTGCTGTAAGGTAGCTAGAGAGGTAGTGGGGGGGCCTAGAGGGCCCATAGTGATAATAGTGGAGGTCATTCAATGTAAGGTGGACTAGGTCCACTATATTATTAAATAAGGCCCACTATGGTAGTTAGATATAATAAATGGGTAATTAGATATAATTAATGTAAGAGGGCTTCTTAGAAGGTTCTACTTCTAGAAGATTCCTCCTCTAGAATGTTCTTAGGTGATGGTAGCACTATATAAAGGGATTCAAACAATGTAATGAGACATGAAGAGAAGTATTGTATTTGGA
>ML780976.1:297953-339314 GCA_009831015.1 Picea engelmannii
ACATTTTCGTGTTTTCTTTCCCCTAAAAAAGAACGTTTAATTCTGTGAAGAAAGTAGTGTTAGAGGTTGATCAAACTTTGTATATATTATTTTCATACTCACGAAATTAAAAAATATCTATATAAAAATCAAAAAATAGTTCTGGCTTCCAAAAAAGTTCACACTCGATCTCATCCCGACCCAGAACTTGCAATAGTGATAGATAACCCTGAACATTTACTCAAGCGAAAGGTCTCGGCTGCCGTATCAGGAAGTCATACTTCCCTGCATAAGTCACCTTCCTTTTCAGGAAAACCCGTTACCTCTCAAAACCTTGATCTTGATACCTGTCCACCTCGAAGTCTGGTTAGAACACGGTCCGACAGTTTTGTGTCTGGACTCATTTTTGATCCAACTGTGTTGCAACCTCGAACCCCAGAAGTTTTGTCTCCCTCGACTAAATTTCAAATCACTACCTTAGTGCCGTACAGTCCCTCCTCACCTTCATCTTCAGTCGCTACATCGTCTACATCCAGGTTTCTCTTCAACCTCCTCCACCCATCATGGCAGCTCGATATGCTCCGTTGGTGTTGGCTGCGCCGTTACATGCCATGCCCCAAGATTACCAAACAAGACTTCCACAGTTTGATGCGACCGGACCGTTAAACGCCCAACAACATGTAGACAAAATGAATGATTACTTTGACTTACAAGAAGTTGATGAGGCGGACGTGCAAATGCGATTGTTTGCTCAGAGTCTTATAGGAGAAGTCAAGAAATGGTTCAAAGATTTACCCGCCGCCTTAGTTCCTGACCTTGTTGTGTTCCAAAGAAGTTTTCTTGACAGATGGGAGGTAAAGAAAAACCCTCTCCAGATACTGTCAGAATACGAGAATATAAAAAAAAACCAAGGCGAGACAGTACAGGATTATTGCACCCGCTTTAACAACCTGTACAATGCAATTCCCACTAAAATCAAACCTCCTCAAGGCCTGGCATTGATTAAATTCCCTGATGGATTTGATGCTGACATGTCATATCAACTAAGAGAGAGAAATGCCGCTACCCTAGAGGACATGCAAAAGAGTGCTATCAGTGCGGAGGCCAATCTGTTGGCGAAAAGGGCCCGTCAGAGGTCAGAAAGGAAAGTTACGATCAAAGAAGAGCCTTCCACGTCTACCACTGATTACAAGCTGGATTCTTTGGCCAGAATGGTGGAATTAATGATGGAAAGAATGAATCTATCCGAAAAAAACCCTCCAAGGGACAATGCACCTGCTCCTCAGATTCGGAACCCCAATTTCAGGAGAAACCCTCCTCAGATCAGACAGAGAGATCCTAGAGATCAAAGAGAGCAGAGAGGCCCAGATCAACCGATCAGACCTCCTCTACAGGAAAACTATGCTGATGAAGGGGGAGAGGTGATTGAAGAATTGGAGGACACTCACATTAACCTTATGGGCATTCATGACAATGAGGCCATTTTCCTTACTCGAGAAGAGCAGGAACTTTTTCTGCTAAATCAAACAAAAGTAAGTGAGGAAACTGAAGATGAGGAACAACAGGCCTTTGAGAATGCTATTCTGGAGGTACACAGACAGTATAATCTGCGCAGCAGGAAGACATAAGGGGGTTCAAAGACAGAAGGGGCCTCATCTAAGAAGATGACCGACACACAGAAGACAGTCGAATCCAAGAAAGCCCCTGAACCTTCTACTGAAAAGACTCCTGATAAGGTTCCTGAGAAGAATAAAGCTGACCCTCCATTGAAGAAAAACATCACCATCCTGAAAAGACAATCACAACCTGATGCTTCACATGTTAACCCGCCAAGTACTTCTGAGCTGAAGAATCTGGCAGACAAATCAGAACTGATGAGCCAAGGTAGAGCTCTTACACCCTTTAGCCTTGAAGGGGAATTGGCAAAAATAAAAATTCCCATCCCACTTACAGAGTTGATGAACCGAGACGAGTATCATTCACAGGTAATAAAAGCACTGGCCATTGAACCTGACATAGGCACCAAGGCCTTGAATATTGGATCAATGACTCATTCAGACACGGTGAACCTTACTGACGATCATCCCGAACTTCTCTTCGGACCTGAAGTAGATGGTCGAGACGATACCGGTGATGTAGCTCCCTTTTACATCAGTTGAAACATACATGACTTAATATTACATAACGCTATGCTGGACTCAGGTGCCTTACATAACCTGATGCCTAAAGCAGTAATGGAAAAACTGGGTCTGGAGGTCACCTGACCATACAAGGATTTACACTCATTTGACTCCAGCAAAGTCAAATGTATTGGTTTAATCAAAGACCTATGCATCACCCTGGTTCATATCCCTTCAAAAAGCATGGTAATAGACGTAGTGGTTGCAGACTTCCCGCCTAAGTATGGAATGTTGCTCTCCAGGTCTTGGGGAGATAAGTTGAAAGGAACCCTGCAGCTGCATATGTCTTACGCCACTATACCAGTGTTTGGGCAGCAGAGGAGGTTATATAGAGAAACGCTGATGAAGTACATGGTCAGTAGTCAATAAAAGCCTCACAATTACCCCCTTTACTCCGCACATTCTGATTTAGATTCGTTCATCTTGTATAATGATGGTGATACGGAAGAACAAGATACTCGGCTGACGGAAGAAGTATCTAGTCAAGATGAATGTCCAAAAATCGGTGAAGTAGCAAAGATGAAAAACGAAACCACTGAAGAATTCCCCGCCGATTTCTGGAATATGGATTTTGATGGAGCTGTGAGTAAAGAAGGAGCAGGAGCTGGGGTCTGGATGCATAATCATCGAAACAGGTATTCAGAAAATCATTCCTACATGTTAAATTTCCAGTGTACCAACAATGTTGCCGAGTATGAAGCGTTAATGCTCGGTCTGAAGCTGTTGAAAAAGGTTGGTGCTAAGCAGATAATGGTAAGGGGTGACTCTGAATTAATAATCAAGCAAATTAAAGGAGAGTATGTTGCTAAACACCCGCGCCTTAGAGCCTACAGGAATGCTGTTCTTGATGCTTTGAAGTGTTTTAATGAGGTTGACTTGCAGGTAATGCCGAGAGGACAAAATATTCTGGCCGACGGATTGGCTACGTCAGCAGCCTCCTGCAAGATTCCTTTCCGCCAAACTCGCCCATATACTGTGGAGGTGAAATGCAGACCGACAGTTCCCGATAATATCAGGTACTGGCAAGTGTTTGGAAATGATGATATTCAGGGTGGATATTGGTGGCATATCAGCTAATCCAACTGGATTATTTTGTATGTTTGTCAGCACATCTTGCTGTACTTCCAGGGCCATTTTTTTTGGCTTGCCACAGTCAAATTGTAGATGGAATCATATTTTGACAACAAAATTTGTAGCTATATGAAAGACCTTTCCAACGGGCTATCACACGCCTAAAAAAAAGGTCGTATGCAAAATTTATGACCTCGGGAAGTTGAGATACCAACTTACCCATAGGGGCCCACATGACTTTTGATGTTTCACCTCCTAGGGTTAGGTTTTGGGATGTATAGGGTTTTGGAATTCATGAGTAATATAAAAAATACATCTAGAGCCTCATTGTAATTCTATCCGCTCAGATAGATGTGCATATTAGCCACATCTCTTCTCAGAGATAACTACCACCATTCGAGCAAGTGTTTTAGTTCTGCAGTTTTACAGTTTCAACCTATTTCATTATTCAATAGAAGATATTGTTCACTGAATATTTGTGTTATTATTCATATCTCGATGTTTATTATATTCAATCTGTTAGTCAGTTCATTCCACTCCTAAATCCGTATTAGTGGTATTAGAGTGGTCTTCTCTTCATTTATTTTTCTTCGTGCATGTCCCCAACAAGATATGGGTACAAGAAGTTGGGACTCGAACCAATCAAGCCATTGTAATATCGACAGCGCCAAGCCCCAACAACCCATGTGGGACGAAAAGAAAAATGATGGAGCAAGAGATCCTATTAAAATGTTTCTAGAGGAATCCCTCACGTGACAAAGGAACAAAATGATGGACAACTTCACACAGATTCTTCGACAATTTCCCACATGAGAAGAATCTTCATCAAGCGGCCATGCAACCCCCTTCAAGGTACAAGTAAATTTTGATATTCCATTATTTGAAGGACTGATAGATGCATATGCTGTAGATAAATGGTTGAATCTGCTCGAAGGGTATTTTTTGGTCCACCATTTTTTTCGATAGGGAAAATATCACTTTTGCACACCTCAAGGCTGTTCCCCATGTTAAATACTGGTGGGATACTTACTCTGAGAAAAGGGCTGTAGATTAATCAACAATGTTTGTGGTGGCCCTTACATGGGATCCCTTCCAGGATGCCATTAAAGAACAATACTACCCTGTTGGAAGCTACGAGGACCAGTACACCAGATGGACTACCCTACGTCAAGAAAGGGACCATAAAATACCATATTTCACCAATATTTTCCATACCCTGTGCACCAAATTGGGTATCAAATACTCTGAGTGTCATTTGGTGCTCAAATACCGCAACTGTGTGCACATATACATTCAAACAAAAATGGATTTTTTGGACATCACCTCATTGGGCACGACTTATAGATACACTGTCAAGATTGAGCAGAAATTTAGCAGAAAAGGAGAAAGTTTGGATTTGCAAACCCCTCAAAGATGAAGTAGGGAAAAGGTGTCCCCAAACCACACAACAAAGGACCAAGTTGAGATGGCTTCTCTCAAGACAACCAGTCCAAGATGAAACAAAAGAAGGGCAATGAGAAGACAAAGAAGGACATGAGAAAATGGTGCGAGTACCATAAAATCCCTTGGCACAACACTGAAGAATGCCGCTCCAAGCAGTCACTCATGGCCGAACTGAAGGATTCTGAGTCAGAGGTAGATTATGATTCCAAATCAAATATTGAAGGAGGGAAGCGAATTATCGATGCTGAATCCAATGCCACTGTCGCTACCACCAAAGTACAGCCAAACAAACTAGAAGAACCAGAGGAAGGGGAACACCTCTTTCACTCGCATACATGGGTAAAGGGGGCTCTGCTTCATTTCATTGTTGATAGCGATAGTTAGAAGAACCTGACTTCAACAGAGTTCGTTAAGCAGATGGACCTGCCAACGACACCACACCCACAACCCTACACCATCGACTGGATTTTCCAAGGAAGAGATCTCCATGTCAACCAACCATTCCATATGCCGTATGACATCAAGCCTTTCAAAGATGAGGTACTGTGTGATATTGCTCCCCTTGAAGTTTGTGATGTTCTTTTAGGACAACTATATTTGTGGAAGTGTCATGTTGTGTATGAGTCTAGACCTCGCATTGTTATTATTACTTTGGGCAGACAATTGTACAAGATACCATAGGTAGCGCCCCCTACTGCTAGTTCTTTAATATTTGAGAAGTTCATCTTCTTTGTGATCCATGATCACAGTAAGAAGAAGGTCTCCACCACATCTGTGGCCTTTACACAGATCCTCTCTTTGTAGGAGAAGCAAGTGGAAGTGATAGTGGAATAATACAGAGACATCTTCTCTTCACCTACAGGGGTACCGACACACTGCGAAGTCAAGCATCCAATTGATCTGATCCCCGTCGCACCTCTACCTAATGGATTAGTCTATCATTGCTCGCTGATGGAAAATGATGAAATTAGGCGTCATATCCAAGATATTCTTCAAAAGGGGCACATCAAACCCAACTCCTCCCCTTGTGAAAGCCCAATTGTACTGGTGCAGAAGAAGGACAAGACTTGGTGACTCTGCATTGATTACATAGCCTTAAACAAAATCATAGTCGGGAACCGCTACCCCATTCCCAGGATTGATGACCTTGTTGACCAACTCAAGGGGGAAAAGTTCTTCAGCAAGATTGACCTAAAGTCTGGCTACCACCAGGTTCCCATCGAATCAACTGATGTATGGAAGACAACCTTCAAGTCTAAAGAAGGTCTCTTCGAATGGCTAGTCATGCCCTTTTTCTTAACAAATACACCAACCACTTTCATGAGGTTGATGGACGATGTATTGAGACACTTCACCAACTCCTTTGTGGTGGTATATTTTCATGACATCCTCATCTTCAATAGAACGTGGGAGGAGCACATGCGACATATTCAACAGGTTTTGAGCACTCTACGACAACACAAGCTGTATGCCAACTTGGAAAAATGCACTTTTGGCATGAACATGGTCCAATACTTGGAATATATTGTTGATGAGGATGGGGTACATGTTTATCAATGTAAGATCCAAGTCATCCTTGACTGTCCAGCCGTGACCACACTTATCAAGCTTCAGAGCTTCTTGGGACTAGCCAACTTCTATCGATGGTTTGTGTTGGGATTCTCCAATATTGCATGGGCCCTCAGCCATGTGACCAAGGGCAGTGGTAGGGCCAAGTTCGTGTGGGGGAAGGAACAACAATGAGCATTCAATGATATGAAGGATCACTTGTGCTCAAATCTAGTAATCTCCTTGCTCGATCTGCAAAACCCATTCGAGATTGAGATTGATGCATTTGACTATGTTGTGGGCGCAGTTCTCACTCAACACAATCATTCGGTGGAGTACCATAGTGAGACACTCTCAGATACTGTCTGGAAATACCCCACCTGTGACAAGGAAATGTATTCCATTGTACAATCCTGTCATCAATGGAAACATTACATTCTGGGAAAGGAGACAATCATACACACTAATCACAGGCCTCCGCAGTTCATACAAACACAATGGAAATTGTAGAACAACCACCATCAGAAGTGGTCCACCTACCTGCAACAGTTCCATCTCAACATCAAGTATAAGACAAGTATCTCAAATCATGTCATTGAGTGCATCAGTCGGCCTTCTGTGGCTGCACTCACCATTGTGCTCCATTCATGTGGACATGAATCATTTGAGTGGCCCCAACTTTATTAGCAAGATCCAGACTTCACCACCACCTATCATATCTTGGGTACAGGTGCGACTGTCTCCAATTTTCACATTCAAGACAAACTATTATGCCACCTGGGCCATCTCTGTGTTCCTACAAGTGAGCCTGCAAAGCTGATTTGGGAATCCCACTGCAGTCAGATGGCAGGACATTTTGGCGTAAAGAAAACTATGGTTGTTCTTCAAAAACATTTTTATTGGCCAAAAATTCGACAGGATGTCAGCAAGTATATCAGATCTTTCATTGCCTGTGCCATTTCCAAGCCAACCATCAATAATAAAGGCTTATACACCCCCCTTCATACTCTCGAGAAGCCTTGGGAATCCATCTCAATGGATTACATGTATGGCCTTCCGTCCACCAGGCAAGGAAATGATTGTGTATTTGTGGCATTGATCAGTTTTCGAAGATGGCCATCCTCAAAGCCTGCAAGAAGACTATCAAAGCAAAAAATACTTCCAAGATCTTCTTTGAATGAGTGTGGGTCCACTTTGGGATACGAAAAACCATCATCTCTGATCGGGACAAAAGGTTCCTCAACACATTTTGGTCGAGTCTCTGGTCACTGTTGGACACCAAGCTCACAAAATCCACTGCTTTCCACCCCAAATAGATGACCAAACAAAGGTCTTCAATCAAATGATTGTGCACATCCTGCGCATGTACAACTCTAAGTATCCACATATATGGGATGAGAGTCTCCCCTATGTTCAACAAAGTTACAACATGGCTCTCCATAGCTCCACCAGACATAGCCCATTTCAGGTGGGGTTGGGATTCCAACCCTTGGGACCCATTGATGTTGCACTTCCTCTTTCCACCACACAGACAAACTCTTCCCATGATCAGTCTGTGACCAACAAATCCACCAAATTCATTGAGCGGATTCAACACATCCGCCAACAGGTCAAGGAGATTTTGCAGAAATCCAATGCTAAGTACAAGAAACGCCATGATCAACAAAGGGTACCACACCAGTTTCAAGTTGGCGACAAATTTTGGTTACATTTGTAGAAGGAGCATCTCACAGGGCCCCATCGAAAGCTCCTCCCACTTCTCTATGGGCCTTACACTATCACCAAGGCCATGGGTAGCAATGTTTTTGAGCTCAACACTCCACCCTTCCTTGGCCTGCACCTAGTGTTCAATGTGGACCTCCTTCAACCATAATTTCCACCATTATTGGAAACCTTAGAGATCACATAACAAATGACACCCACAGATCTCAACCTTGATTGCATGGAACAAACATCCACTGATCAGATAGTGGACACACAGGTCAAGGGCACTCACCAACAGAGGACCCAACTTTATTGGGTTGTCAAGGTAGGGTAAATCCTCCACTAAGGCAAGTGGCTCACCCAGGGCCAAGTCCAACAAAAGTTTCCTCACCTAATGGGGGAACTCCACACAATTGAGACCATTTCTTCCTAAGGAGGGAGGATTGATCCAGTTGGCTATTGGTGGCCACCCACCTATTCCAACAGACTCCTCTTGTCCATTTTTAGTTCAACACGTCCTTTTGTACTTCTTTGTAATTGTGGTTTCTACACTTCTAGGGATGTTTGAATCCCTACACATCTTCCAGGTGGATATTGGTGGCCTCTCACCTAATCCAACTGGATTATTTTGTTTGTTTTCATGTCAACACATCTTGTTGTACTTCCAAGTCTGTTTTGGAGGCCTAAACAATGTTTTTTTGGCTCACCACATTCAAACTGTAGATGGATTCATATTTTGATGGTGGAATGTGTAGTTCTATGAAATAAATTTCCAATGGGCTATCATGCGCCTAAAACAGAGGTCGTATGCAAAAGTTATGACCCCGAGAAGTTGAGGTACCAACTTACCCATAGTGGCCCACATGAATTTTGACGTTTCACCTCCTAGGGTTAGGTTTTTGGATGTATAGGGTTTTGGAATTCACGAGTAATACCAGAAAGGCCTCTAGAGCCTCATTGTAATTCATTATGCTCAGATGGATGCACGTAGAAACCACATATCTTCTCAGAGATAGATACCACCATTAGAGCAACTCTTTTAGTTTTGCAGTTTTATAGTTTCAACCTATTTCATTATTAGATAGAAGATATTGTTCACTGGATATTTGTGTTATTCTTCATATCTCCATGTTTATTGTATTCAGTCTGTTAATCAGTTTGTTCCACTCCTAAATCTGGATCACCTGTGGCCTGATGAAATTTGAGAACCCCTGAGGGCCTCAAACCTTTAACTTCTATCCCAAAGATCCACTTTCCTATGATCCTTTTGTATTCCATATTGACTCTCTCAATATGTAGTTTCCTAGACTATTTATCATATTTAGCATGATGCAAAGTCACATAATCTTCCTTAAAAATAGTTGGTCCATCATGGGCCAAATCCTCTATGATTAGTTTACTTTCATATTTTTGCATTTAGACCCATGTGGGCACTCCATTAACCTCATCAACTTCCGTATCTGCCATATTTGCTTCTAATCTCCCAGGATCTTGAGTGTTACCTCTGTTTGGATTTCTTTTCCTCTTTGGAAGAGGAGAAACTATAATATTTAGCTCCAATTGATATCACGAGGGGTCCTTGTTATCTCCATCACCCATGCATCCTTCATTATTCTCTCTTCCTTCTATGTTAACTTTCTGATTTTTATGACCCAAAATATGAACTCTTACGGGAGATGAAAAGAACCACCATTAGCACTAGTCATGGATCTACCCCTTTGTTGGTGCTAAATCTATTTGGATTCTTATTGGAGAGGGACCTTCTTTGCACAAAATTGTGAACTTGATTGTGTATTTGCATCGTCATGAGTGACTAGCTTCTTCTTCTTAGGAGTAGTTTTAATCATCATGGCAACCACCTTGGCTTCAACATGTGTATCTTTTTTTATTATTGACTCCCTCTGTTATTTCCTCTAGTCTAGTAAAAACCAAACCATAATCAATTGAAACCATGTGAGTTGTTAAAACACCTACAAGATCAAAACCCTTGCATGCTTCACTCTCTTCCATATTGAAGGAATCAAAGAATCCATCCATCTCAACTAGGCTAGATGAAATTTTAGCTGAAATATCAACAATTTTAAAAGTCACGGGGATGAATTGCCGCTTTCTCTTTCACTTTCAATGTGCTTAGGTAATTTTAATGATTATGTGTATAAATTAGATTTTCCATATGATAGGCACCCGACTAATCATTAATTGGTGATCAATGCCACTATTCAAACTCGCCCCTCGTACATTCGATGCATGTCCTTCATAAATGATGATTGTCATTTGTGTACATAAGACTTGGGGGGAAATGTGCAAAAATTAATCCTCACTAATTAACAATAGTCATTCTCATCATGTGAAAGATGCATGACGGATGTGCTATGATTACCTCAAAAATATAAATCACACCTTATGCCGAATGCAGGACGCATGACGTGTATGTAATAATGCAGAATGTGGGATGCATGAGAAAAGGTAGGTGCAAAAGGAAATGTCAAGTGTTATTCCTCCGCTTGAGATTCAAAGAAGAGAGATGCGGTACGCATGGATAGCCATATGAGATGTGGGTGCGGGAGGATTGGGACCAGAAATAAGTTTGTGCGAACTTCTCTTCGCCTCTGCATCACCATTCTTTTTCTAGGTGCGGGTGCAGAAGGATTGGGATGTTAATAAGTGAGATTCCTCCTGCTTCCGCATAGGTACATAATTTTTTTATAGAAAGGGTCTAGAAAAAGGCAAGGATTGTGCAAAAGAAAAAGGTAAAGGTATAAATAGGACCCCATTACCATCTTTGTCCTGAAATGATTGTTGCATATTCACCTTTTTTTATGGAGAACCTAACCATCCCTTGACCATGAAATGAAATTGCAACTTTTAACCTAAAATTGGCTTCCAAACCCTAACCACCCAAAGTACAACCCACTTCTCTAAGACCTTCCATCCAAAAAAGCTTCCTGTAATTATTTGATCCTCCATTCACTAGTAAATTTGGATCATTTTGCGATGACTCTTTCGATGAATCTTGGGTCTCGCAAACGTCTCTTCACGAACTTAGGAAAACATTGCAAGAGCGACGATACCCAAAGCCGTTTTCACAAGCGAGATGACCAACAGTGGTCATCGCAAGAGTGAAAATGAATGGATATCGTCACAAGTGAGACAAATAAGCGATATCGTCACAAAAGAGACAAACAAGGGATATCGTCACAAGAGCAACAAGATAAGGCTATCATCACAAGAGAGACAAGGGAAGGATATCGTCGCAATAGAGACAGGGGAAGGCAATTAGCTATACTATTTACGAACGTTTTTCGTCGATAGTATAACTAATTCGTCGCAGAAAATCAGTATGTTCGTCACAACAGTGACGACATAAATTTATTTAAAAAAATAAATAAATTTCAGTGACTAAAATAATGCTCTGTGGTGGTATCCCAAGAGGCACCCAAACCCTCTCAAATAATATGTTTGTTGCAACTTATTATCTCTTGATTGTCTTTCTATAAGGCACCATGGTGCACATCTTACTAAGCATGTCCATTAGCACAAACAAATAGACTAATGAGAAAGGGAAGCCCTAAATGATAGCTAGACTAAGAATTTGTTTAATGGAATATGAGCAATACTTATTATATCCTAAGAGAGGGTGGAATCCTCAAGCTATACGAGTAAAGTGTGGGGTACCACCAAGAATAATGTATAGAAATTGGTCTCAAAGTGCACAATCAATTTGTTCTTCTCCTTGTCATCAGATACGATGTATTTCATTGGTTTCTCCATTTCAGTTAGGATCTAATTAGGATTCAATTAGGATCTAATTAGACTTTGAGATGACTGTAAATATTGATAAAACAAATATACTGATCATCAATTCTAGAAATTCCACCCATTTTTTTTTATGATAACCACACCTCAATGGAAGAAGTCTCATAAGATAACTATATTGGAATTAATATCTATCATAAACTAAACTAGAACCGGTTCTTTGTTTGTTGTTGCATTTTAATTATTCTACATGCTACCCCTCATATTGTATGAGGCATTGTACTAGTTTGAAGACCCTGTCCAAGCATGTTGTGTTTGGAGGATGTGTGTCTTGATGGCTATCTATTGTGGATTTGATACTTATTGTTTCATTTAGCATCATCTCTTGGGGAATCATTGCATATTTGGAGGCTTGCATATTACGTGTGGATATTGATAGAGAACTGGGCTTGATGAGGGTCTTACATATATGGTTCACTCTTTTTTGGCCCTTAGCACATTCATGGAGAGAGATACCCATCAACTAAGGGTTTTCCATAAGTTTTATTTCTCATCACTTGACTTGATACTCCTTGAGATAGTGTGCCCTCACTCTAGGGCACATATCCCTAAGGTGCATGCCTTGGAAAGTGTGTTTTTCATTTGATGGTTGAGATAAATTCATGAGGAGTGCCTTAGCTTTGGGGCCCTATTTTTAGCATGTGGTTGAGATTTCAAGGAGGTTGGTCGACTCATATCATGGAATTCTCCCTTGGTCATTACATATTGGCACATTTATTGAGGAGGCCTAACTACCCTGCACATAGTTCTAGAGTGCCCCATGGTTTTGAGATGATTGATGGTATTAACACAATGTTTCATTCTCTAGCACATAGTTTTGGGGTTTTGTTCAAATTGGTTTAGTGGGATGTTTCACCCTTTATGGATATTTTCCTAGGTTGTCCCACTTTTATCCCTTGGTTTGAGGAGAGATGGTTTCTTGCACATGCATTGGTACTAAAGGCACACATTTTGAGGACATCCATCTCTTTAAGGGGATTGTTATGAAAACCAAGGGGCCACTAGTGCACACATGTCCATGAGATCCATCATTTCGGGAGTTGGTTATTGCATTGGAGGAATCACCCTCACTAACCTTGCTATCTTGTGCATTTTTTTGGCATTTCTAGGTTGTTGACTCATTAAACAAGTGGAGCGCTACCCTAGTTTCCATATGGGCACCTTTATTGTTTATGTAATTACCTTGAATATTTATGTAGGGCACCCGCCTTTTGGAGGATTATTTATTGATTGTTTCCCTAGGTCGAAGGGAAGCAATCATTGTCATTGACACACTTTTCAAGGGTATATCTTTTTATGGACTATTTTATATTATATGGATTGGTCAAAGTTGTCCCATAACCATGTTCTTGCACACATAGAAAGGGTGCACCTCTTCTAGGGGTTTATTTTATATTATATTGGTTAATCAAAGCCCATCTAAGAAGACATTCTATTTATGATGAGGACACATGGGACAAGGAAATTCTTTGCATGGTCAAAGCAAACTTGGACTAAGGAAGTGTTTTGCATGAGGATAGGACAAGTGGCATGCCCATTCACTTGTCTCTTATTTTATTATGTATTTTTCACTTGTCTTTAGGAGTTTGTTTAGGATATTATTATTTATATTTTCCTAGGAGAGATAATCGATCTAGATCTTGGATATAATTATTTTATTTGTGACGGTTTTGATCTTGTTACCCCTCATGTTGTATGAGAGGTAAATTTATGATTTTCATCACATGACAGGGGTGACATGTTGGGATGCTGATGGAACTTATAATTTTGCTTGGAGGCAATGCATCTTGGTTGGTCATGTTTATGAATGTGGATCGTCATACTTCACCATGATATTGATGGCTTTATGACATTTTATCGCTCAAAATGTATGTGCATTTTGAGTCACTTTTGATGTCAATTCCAGCATGTTGTGAAAGAATTATTTTTGCAATCAAGAGTCTGGAAATGTGAGGGTGGTGTTCCATATGCACTAAGACATCTATGGGACCCAACTCTATGTATGGGGTTTTCCTTTTCAAGGTCTGTTTGTCCAACATAAGGTAATTTTTTCAAAGGTTATCTACAATATGTACAAGACTAGGTTGTTGTACTTACTATTGGCTATGTTTCTATTGTAAAATCTAGAGAACAAGAAGTAAGGAAGGGGGATTTATTTAGGAAATTCAATAGAAGTTGGGACCCAAGCTTGTGACCTTTTGCTAGTCGGTTTGGAATCTTGGAGATAATTTTACATAACATATTTTGGTCTCCTGTTCATATCTGTTGGTTACAAAAGACAAAGGGGTGTCATATGCTACTCTGTATGTACTTAAAAATGTCACGATACATCTATTGACAAGTCTGATGCTGCACATCTGATTATGAAAATTCTGATTGCAAGGACAATGATATTCTTTATGGAATATACCTCAAAATGCTATAACAAGTGCCCTCAAATTATGTGACACAGGAAGTAAGTAAATGACCATATCAATCTCCAATAATGCCTTGCCAAATATGGATCATAAACATAGATAAAATATGTGTATTAAGTGTTCTTGTCCATATGTCATGAGAGAAACCTTATAACAACATTTAGCACATATTTTAGCACATACCACAATGTTCTATTACTAGAGATTTAGAGCAGTTTTCAGTATGTTTTTGCACCAGATTTTAACCATAAAGTAGAGCCACAGAAAAATCACAATTTGCTGGTCATAAAACAGAGAAATAGAACTGTGTAAAATGTGATTTTAGCTAGCCATATTAGTGTGTTTTAAGAATATACCATCGACCAAGCATGGATTATAACCTCTGTGGTTTGGACAGACCCCTAAACAGTGAATGAATAGAGGCCAACGTTTTGGTATTTAGTGAGGTCGTTAGGCATCCCTTATCATCGATTTGGTTTAAAAGTTGTTTTAGATGAACAATATACCAAAATGTTGCAAAGGAAATAAAATAGATAGGTTTGTAATTTTGACTTTACATAGGTTACAAACCCTTGTAAATAGTGCTCAGAAATATAACACAGGTCTCAAGCTTGCTTTTATTTCCCAAGTTTAAGCTCAACACCAAGTCCAAGTCCTTCAAGAAATAAAATATGCCTAAGAAAAATATATCAAAGTACTACCAATACAAATCGGTATGTAACAATAGAAATTTTTTAGGTGGCAATAACAAAAGATTTTAAATGAAAGATATGGAGAAGATATGTTATAACCTTAGTGTGGAGTGTAGTAGCAATGAGAAAGCATATTTATTTTTGAGTCCAAGTGTTATTGGACTAATCAGTAAGTGCGAACACAAACTGATCTCCCTAAATTCCACAAGAAGCCAGAACAAAACAAGACAAAATACAAACTTCACCTTAGACTTAATTGTCATATAAACTAGTTTAGAGAGGTACAAGTGACATACCTTTTAAACGATGCTTGATCCTCGCTAGTGTCATCATTTTAGATCTTTCTTTGAGTTTGAGGGATGGTGAACCTGTTTAAGAAGCACAAACCAACAAAGAGAGAGAGAACAAAGATATATATATTCCAATGAATTCTATGTATAAGATCATACAATAAAAGCTAAGACACCTTTATAGGGAAGAAATGTATTGATGCATTATATTAAATGGAAAGTGGAGAATACAACCCATGCCTTGATGTTACAAGGTCCCTTTCAATGGCTCTTTTATCCAACACACACACCTTTGGTCCAATTTCTTTGATGAAGAAGATCCACAATCTGACTTAGAGAACTAAAACAAATCTCTCAAGTATAATCCGTAGTAGAAATCTTTATGCATATGCAAGCCCTTACAAACATTAGCCTTTTCCATAAGAGATCCATATTTATATAGGGTGAAAGAGGGATATATGAGGAGATAGGGATGATCCCACTAAATCAGAGAAGCGAGTAAGATCCAAACCGATCGGAGGCCACATCATCTCCTAGAAGATTCCCTTCTAGAACATTCGTGAATTTTTACTTTTCCTTTGCTTAAGCATTGTCACACCCTATGCACATGAAACCTACGATGACATCACAATCCATATTTGGTGCAGAGTGCGACAATCAAGCATCATCGCACCCCATGCATAGAGCAAGGTGCGACGACCTTGCTTGTCATAGTTTTTGAAAAAGGAAAAGCAAACCACTTTATCATGGAGAAAGTCTCTTTTAATATTTTCAGGGAACATGGAAATGAGTTAAGCACATGTTGTCAGTTGATCACTGGGGTGACCAAAATAATGTGTAACATAATGCCCCCCAAAGTATGAAACTAGAACTTGTGACAGCTGACAAAGAGCACATCGATCGGGAACCTGCAAACAATCAAGCATATGCATAATAACATACCATATTATGAGGTAGGTATTCCCATACTCAGACTACATGTGAATCTAATCACAAGTGTCAAATGAGTCATGGCCACTAACCATACACTGTGGATCCATGTCATCATGATTCCACATAGCCACCAAAGATACACTGTGGATCTAAGCTCTAAAATAATTCAAATTCGGACATAATCACGAGACATACATAGTAGATCTATTTGTTAGTAAAAACTTATGAATACTCCGTCGCAACCTGGATCAAGATGATGAGATCCAGGGTATTCATTTCCATCGCCTCTAAGTAAAAATATAGTCATGTGATTATAGGTGTCGAAGTCGAACATGGTAGAAGCCACTTGATTACCATTCATTAGTGAAAACCGTTAACAAGTGCGAGGGAAATCACCATTGATGTCAATGACTCCCAAGGTACTTTAGTAAAATCCAACGAATGAGAATAAATGAGTTGAAGTCGAACACTCGATGGAATATTCCAATCAGGGGTCAATGATGTGAACCCACTGTTGAAAGCAAAAAAGCCTGCCATTGAGGCATCCAGGCTTTAAGGTACTAAATTATTTCTAAGTCTTGTTCTTGGATAATGAGTTGAAGTTGACAAGAAAAGACTCGTCATAGGAGGGCCTTGATGTATCCCCCATTAATGACATGAAATATGTAACAGATTTGAAGTATATCAGAGTATGAAGTGATTCTATATCGACTTAGGGAAGCCCGCCATGGTAGAAAATTTATAACTGCAGATGATCGACTCGATAGAAGGCTTGTTTAGGTTGGACTTCTCTTGAACATATGAATGACATGAGAGTTGTCTTGGCAACATTGACTCAAGGAGGACCCAACATATGAACTTGTGGATGGTCAAACGAGAGACAAATGGATTTCCAGACCCAAATACAATTATGAAAGGGGGTTTCATGTTCAAGAGCGACTATTATTGCCACTAACACAAATAGAGAGACACATTTCTTTCCCAATTCCCCCCCACCATTTCTAGCGAGTACCTCTTTATTTTTACGCAATATTGAGGAGGATAAAATATGCTTGTAAATGTAAGCTCATCCTTCAGATGAGTCCCTTAGAGTATGTTTAATGAACCCTAAGAAGGAGTGGTTTGATCCCATATGGGTCTTTCAATGCTTGTTTAATGAGTCCAAAGAAAGAAAACTCAGGTTTTTTTCATTTTTAGAGAGTCTGAAAAACACTTATAGAGAACTCCATAAGGTCCTTTTTCGTAAGTTAGTCTGATGAGACCAAAAAAGAGATAATCTACAGCTCATCAAATGTTTTCTTCAAATACTTTTACAAGCATGAAAAGAACAAGGTCACTTAGCTATCTTTTCATGTTTAGGGAGTTTGAAAAGAGCTTAAATGATACTCCATAGGTTTCATTTTTTGTATTACCAATGCGAGTTCAAAAAACAAATTAAGATTACTCGATTACATTCTCAGGGTTTCATGAGCGTGAGAAAGAATTAAGACCGTGCTCGAAGTTTTTCCTAAAAAACCCTAAAAGCATCTGTACATAAGAAAAATACGCAAAAAAAATAAAAAAAGGTGGACCCCTGTCAAATGTTTCATCCTTAGAGCTTTTAATATGCAATAGTAAACAATTCACAAAGTTGGTTATACTTTAGGGCATGGATAAAATATGGTAAAAAACAATAAAATAGGCCAAAAACACCCCTTTACCATTTCATTTGCAAATTTTCCCAAATAGTGCCCCAAAACCCTCTTTTCTCCCAAATTTCAATTGTCAATTCCAGAGCGCCTGGTGGATTGTTTTGCGAACTGTCTCTGTCAAAAAGGTAATCTTCTTCTTCTTTAAATTTTCATGGTGTCAAATTTTGTTTTTATTGGTTAAATTTGGATTTTAGGCTGATTTTTTGGGACTACCTACGCGTTGAGATCGTCGCAGGTCCACAGTATCGTGAACTGCGACGATCTGACATCGTCGTAGGGGACCCAAAGACAATATGTGACGACATTGCTCTGTGTAAAAGCGCAGCCCTGCGATGACCACAATCAAATTTTTGAAAAGATAAATTTAACTAGAAAAACTACCAAGAATGGATTTTTTTATGTTTCTAATCTTCTTTGGATGTTCCTTGGCAAACTTTCATTGGTAAAAAGTGCTCGAGTGGCGTGAACGATAGCATGAGGAAGAAGACTATTTTTCCGAGAATGAACCAGGCACAGTTATGGTGCTTAGGCAATGTGGATTACTCAAGTTTTTCAAAATTTAGGGCATGAGAGCCCAACTGAGGTTGGTTCACATGTGGGATGTGAACGAACAAGCCTTTTGTGTGGGTGTTCATACACTCACATTGGATATATAGGATATCTACTTTCTGATGGGGTTGTCTTGCCATGGTTCACGGGTATCACTCACATGCAGCAGAGGTTGGGGAGAACCCATGGATTACTATGCTTCTCACCATTGTGTGCCAGGTATGGAAAAACATAGTGGCAAGGTGGCCATCAGAGATGTTCGAGATTTACCGTTGCAGACCATAGTTTATACCATTACCCTCATGGAAGGGAGTGAAACTCCCCATATGGATTTGCAAATCCATTTTCAGTATGTGATAGAGTGCATGGAACCCAGGGTCTTCAACTGGTGTGAGGGTGTCCCGATGATCATGAAAAATAAATTCACAAAGTGCCAAAACGGTCGGTTGAAACAATTTGGTTATAGGTCCATTTTGGTGTCCTTCTTCTTGGAGAGAGTTCCCTTCCTACGTCTACAGGTGGACTGGGGCATACCCACTCCACAAGATCCACATATGAAGAGGTGGGTGGACCTAATGGCTCTTCATGGTGGCGTTCCTATAGTCAAGTATGACGATGTTTTCTTCTAATGGCTGAGGAATCAACTAATCATAGTGGAGGACTATGCATACACCGGGACGAATTTCCATGGGGATCCTGACTTAGATCTTCTTGAGGGATCTCAGTGGGGGTACATAGGCAAGAAGGAAGTTTTCGTTATATGATTTTTTTGATATTTTAATTATATAAAATGTTTTTTGTGTCATCTATCCAAGACTAATCAAGTGCTCTCAATAATGCAGACGTGGGGCCTTTTCATCCTCGAGGATCATCTCCCATCCAGAGGTGAGGAGAGAGAGGTGTTGTAGTAGGAGTGGCCGCCATGGATCTCAAGGAAATTGAACAAAACCTAGAGGGATTAACCATGAATACCCCTGATGCTACGATGGATGAACTTCCTAGGCACTATCAATGCCACATAGTTGGTGTATCTGCATCTATTGGTCGACTGCTTCGTAAAGTGGCACTGAAATTTGTTTGTTAGAGTGAGCAACATCCTTGATGATTTTTATACATGAAGCCATGAGATTTACTTTTGATATTTTGGTCTTTGGACAAACACTTTTGTAACTTTTTGTCGTATAAATATAAAGTTCCTACTGACTTACTTGTTTTTGTAAAAAGTGTGATAGGGTTCATAAATGTCTCAAATGTCTGTCTAACACATAATTATCCAATGCATCTGTCAATGTATTTAGACATCTAGGAGTATGTTGATACTCAATGTAATCAAAATGTCTTTCCAAGAGGCGAATTCGTAAATATACCCATAACAAAGTAGGACTTCGAATGGAATAAATGTTACTCAACTGCAGTACTACTAACTTTGAATCTAGTCATACAATAAGATGATGGATTCTGAATGAAATGGAATCAGTTAGCAACTGGATAACTACATTGTATTCCACGATATTATTAGTTGCACGACCAAGACAAACACCATGTAGACTGATCAATTAATCTGTAGGTGCATATATTTCCCATGCAACAGACGCTAGGCTCTGAGTACTGCGACTAGCACCATCAACAAAGTTGTTATAGGGTAGCGAAGACATCGACATCTGGAAACCAAGCATAATGCAAGGTAAGCAGCTGAAAGGTGGAACCAAAAAAAATAAATCACACAAGAGTATGATACACTAAAAATACATAGCACTCATTCAAACATAGTTTAAGCATAATACTTCTTCAAGTAAATCCCATTTCTGGGTTTACTCAAAGGAATTCCATCATAGTCTACTAGCTCATAAGCCCCTTTCTCCAACACTCGTCTCACAATATAAGGGCCACGCCACATGGGCTTCAATTTTCCATCCCCTAATAAGTCACGATCCTGTTCGTAAAGAAGATCCAAATCACCCTCAGAAAAAACACGTGGTTTGACATGCTTTTCATATTGATCTTTGAGATTCTTTTTCTGAGTTTCAATGACTAAGGAAACATCTCGGCAAGTCTTGTCTAATTGCATCAAATACAAGAGACGTTCCTATTCAACTGAGGTGTTAGGGAGAAGTTCGACAACTAGTTTCAAAGATGGGATTTCACATTCAATCGATAGAATCGCTTCGATACCATATACTAATTGGAAAGGTGTTAACTCTGTGATAGACTTAACAGTTGTCCGATAGGCCCATAATGCCGAGAAGAGCATCGTGTGCCAACTTGACTTGTGAATTCCTACCATCGGTCGAAGCATAGTAGTGAGAACTTTGTTGATTGCTTCAACCTAGCCATTGGCCAGCGTATAGTAAGGGGTTGGGTTTTCATGTCGAAGACCAAACTTCTTGGTAAGTTTAGACATCATGAAATTGAGAAAATGACTACCATGATCAGTGACGATGGCTTGAGGGACACCAAACCTAGTAATGATATGATTGAATATGAATAATGCTGCAGTTTTCCCAGTATTATCAAATGTAGGCATCGCCTCGACTCATTTAGTGAAATAATCCACGGCTACGATGATGCATCCATGCCCCCCGATCAAGTGAGCGTTACATGTCATGAAGTCAATGCCCCATTTAGTGAATGGACCAACATAAACTACAGGGTGACGAGGAGTAGGATGAGATCGGATCTTATTGTTGTAGGTTTGATAAGTGTGGCATTTTTGGATGGCAGTAATGCAATCCTTAAACAATGAAGGCCATAAGTAACTTGCTCGTAAGATCTTTTGGGCAGTGGCATACCCAGACATATGACTGCCACATGCTCTATAATGACAGTCATTCAAAGCTTTCCCAGCTTCATCATAGGTGGGACATCGTCTAAATATGGAATCAATACCATGATGGTAAAGAGTATCACCAAGGATAATGTATTGACGGGCTTGATACCGAATACGACGATGATCTATACTAGAAAGATCAGGCCATAAATTTTGAGTTTGGAGATAAATGATAATGTCTCCATACCATATGTCGTCAGAACTGATCATAAAGAGAGATTCATCAGGAAAGGAATCTTCTGCCATAGTTTCTATTTCAATAGAGGGAAGGTCACATATCAACTTGGAAAAAAACAAAGAGTTCTTTGACTTGGCGTGCTCAAAATCCAAATCAAACTCTTGGAGAATAACTATCCATTTAGAGTATTTTCCCCCTAGCAATTTTCGAGTAAGAATGTGTTGCATGGGGTTGCAATCGAAAATGACTGTGGTTTTGCATAATAAGATGTAGTGACGAAAACATTGAACAACTTGAATAGCTTCCAAGGCCAGTTTCTCCACATGTAAATATTGGATTTCGGTGTTCGTGAGACTCTGACTCAAATAGCAGATAACATGTTCATCATGCGAATCATCCTCTTGGGCTAGAACCATAGAAATGGTAGAGTCTGAAGCAACTAAGTACAAGAAATAATATCGACTGTAATCGGGCGGAAATAAAAGTGGTGTACAGGTCAAGGCAAGTTTCAAAGCTTCAAAGGATTTGTTGGCAGTGTTGTCCCATACAAAATAGTAACCCTTTTTAAGAAGTCGAGTAAATCCTTTTGTTAATTCAACATAGTTGGGGATGAATCGATGTAAAATTTTTGCCTTCCCTTGCAAACTTTGGAGTTGGTGTAGTGTGGAAGGAGGAGGTAAATTGAGGATAGCCTCAACCTTCAAAGGGTCCACTCTAATCCCATGTGTAGACATGATAAAACCAAGAAGTCGTCCAGACTCCACACAAAAAACACATTTATGTGGATTTAATCGTATGCAATAATAATGACAATGTAGGAAAATGGCTCGTAAATGTGCTGGGTGATCTTGACGACGCACAGAATGCACCAGTAAATCGTCAAGGTAAGGTTGTACAATGTGTTTAATGTCATGAAAAGCGTAAGACATAGCACGTTGAAAAGTTGCACCAATGTTTTTTAGACCAAAAGGTAGTTTCCAGTATGTGAAGGTTCCCCAAGGACAAATAAAAGTAGTCTTATGTTGAACCATAGGTAAAATATTGATTTTATTATAGCCGGAGAAACCGTCCATCAAGGAGAATATTTCACTCCTGACACAATCGTCAACAATCTAGTCAACGAAAGGGTTTGGATAATTGTCTTTGGGACAAGATTTTTTGATATCCCTATAATCTACACAAACACAGATCGTGCCTTGTTTCTTCGTAACTAGAACAATATTGGACACCCAATTAGTCAAAGATAGTGGATATACAAAACCAGATTTAAGATTTTTTTCAACTTTGCGCTTAATAGCAACAAATTTGTGTGGGTGGACTAGGCGAAGTCTCCGTCGAACGGGTTTAGTGTTCAGGTAAGTCTTAATCTCATGTACAACAATATCTGGATTAATGCCAGGCATTTCTTCGTAACTCTAGGCAAAAACGTCACAAAATTATTGGAAAAGAGCTTTGTAAGTACGGACCTCATCAACAGAACATGAGGCACCAATGTGAACATTTTCCATGACTTCGGGTTTAATCGAAATATCTAGAGGGATGGTAGGTGAAATATTTCCCAATTTCTCTTCATACAAAACATCGTGTGTTGGTTCAGGAACATAGTAAATAATAACAATGATAGACGAAGTCGAAATCCGTTGATAACTCTCTATGGTATCGGGTTCTAGGAAGAGAATATAATGATGATGCCCATCGTGCCATGGGGTATCTTCCATATACATGACTGTCATGATCATCTCATCAATGGGAAATATCATGTGAAATGGATTAGGAGACGTATCACAAAGAGAATGAGGAGAAGGAGTTGCTGATTGAATAGATTGATAAGCCAATTCTACCAGAATCAAAGGCATTCTGTCGTCGTAATGAAGACAATCATCAGAGCCAGGTACTATCCATGGGTCATAAGACTCAGGGTTTTCACCAACAATGGTCGATATAATGTTAATCGAAGAGACAAAAGGAGGAGGAATATCGAGTAGTGAAATGGGAAATGTACCCATTAACGATGAATCCTTTAGAAGACCCACACCAACATTATCATAACCAGGGGGTGTTTTCACAATGAAAGGTACGTTTCTAGTACGCGAATCAGAATTAAATAAGGCAAGTTGATCAACAATAACAAATTTTCCTTGGTGCGGGAAACATAGAACACAGAAAAGAGTAGAAACAACAACTCACATGGAATCAATCCAACTACGGCCAAGTAGAAGGTTGTAATCGAGAGGTGCATCAAAGACCTCAACCTTAACATTAACTGCTTTACCTTCTAACGTAATAGACAACGAAGGAAGAACACCATAAGGTTTAAACCCTGTACCATTAGAATACTTGAGAGTATTGTGTGACTTGGTAAGGGCAGGAGAGCTAATGGATTTACAACAAGTGACAGACATGACGAAAGTCGAGGCTCCTTCATCAATAACGGTTCGACAAATATTCTTATTTTCCACAACAACTTGTATTTGAAACGCTAATTGAGGAGGAAGCCTTGGAATATGATCTTCCAAGTAAAATTATCAAGTTCGTATCGGTAGGATCAATTCCACCAATATCCTTTAACAGTGCCTTCCGTTGGGTAGGAAAACTTTGAAGGAATTCGAGAGACGACATCGCAGAAGGTGCTTGCGAAAGGTATTCTACAATACTGTAGTTTTGGGCAGCACGTGCATGAATATTAAACGACGAATTTTGAAAAACGCCCTTAGGAGGAGGAGGAAGAACTTTATTCAGTCCCGATCATTCGAGATGAAGAGGACTGTTAGGAGGTGAAGTTGGTGGAGGAGGTTGAACCAATGGAGGTGGAGAATCATCAACTTTCTCTTTCGAAGGAGAATAATCTTTCGCTTGAGTAGCGACTGAAACTTTGTTCTTCTTGGAGTCACTAGTACATATCAGTTCATAAGACATGGTAGAGGGAGAAGGTTGGTCATGAATGACCAATTGGGTCTGTTTCTAAGAAGGAAATGGTTGTGACAAAATGATAGGTGTAGGAGGTCTCCTGGTCCCTTTCAGGAACTTAGTAACCTCAACACGTCGTGGACAATCTTTTGTATAATGATCCTCACCACAGATAAGGAAAGGATAACGAGGTTTTCATTTGTCTTTGTCATCAGCAGGCTGAGTCTTGGGTTTATCAAATTGTTGATTATTATTTTTTTCCTCTTTATTCTTACCCTTCCCTTTCTTTTTATTTTTATGTTTACCGGTAGGTGTAGATTGAACTGAATTAACTTCAAAGGTTTTACCAGGAGAAGGAGTCAGAGGAGGAGTATTTTGTATATTAGGAGTAGTAGACTTGGGATTGTAATGAATGTCTTGTTTATACCAAGTCTCAGCATGAAAAGTGCCAATCATGTGATCAACATCATGAGAAGCTACTGGAGGTGTTGGCATTATATTCCTAGACGGGTGAGGAGCATCAGGGATCAAGTCATATAGTGTGCCCATTTGGGAATAAATGAGATCCAAGTATTGAGAACGACTAATTTCCTGCTCTTCAGTGACAATACCACCCATGGAAACATCACGGGCTATAGGACCAATTAGTGACTTGGTAAACCACTCGACCAATAGTTGATCAGGAAGGGGAAATTTGATTAAGCGTCTTCTCCTCCTCCACTGATGAATATGATTGGAAATGCGAGTAGAAGAGGATTGTTTAAATGAACTCAAAATTTCAGTTCATGTCTCGTATCGTATTGGTAACTAGTAATGCATTAAGAAATCCATAGCTAAGGTATTGAAGTCATTGAAGAATCCTCGTGGTAATTCAATATACCATTTGGCTGCCGAACCCATAAGAGTTCGTTGGAAAAGACGTAATCTTATATAGTCATCCATCAAGGAGTTGGATGAACACCAAATATGGAATACCATGACGTGATTATTTGGGTATTTTCTCGATCGACCGTCAAACTTAGGAATGTCTGATGGAAATTTGGCAGGTATGATGGGCCAATAAGGAGAATGAAAAATAGGATCATTCAAAATCCTAGATAAATCTGGTAAATCCAAAGTAGCAAGAAACAAAAACTGTCTGTTCACTTGAGGAAACTGGTATTTTTGAGGAGGTAGTCCCGTAGGTATACCAATAGGACCATAAGCAGTCTGTAGATAGTTAGAGAGTCCTGAAAAATTTGGTGGTGGAGGATTTTGAGTCGAATATCCAACATGAGTTGGTTGATTAGGTAAGCTTCCTTGGAAAGGAGCATTTGACTGAAAATTTTTACCCCAAGTAGGATTCATAGATCGTGGATATGTTTGTTCGGGATTAGGGGGTATGAAAGAATTAACCTAAATATTTCCCCCACGGGTGGTCGTTGATTACCTTGGAACGAAAAATTCCAAGGTTGAGATTGTAATCCAGGGATATTTTTTCCATACACTGGTTTATGGCCTCCAAATTTAGGTTTCCCCCCAGCTTGAGGTTGCCCCCCAACTTGGGGTTGCCCCCCAACTTGAGGTTAACCTCCAACAGGAATTTGAGAACCAGAAGAAACAAAATGACTTGTGCCTCCAACTTGATTGGATCTACTAGGGCCTAGATGATTAGATCCTCCAGGTGAAGGTGGAGGAGGAATGCTAGGCCCCCCAGAGAGAATTTGGGTATGTGTAGGAACAAAACTACTAGAAGCATTGTACCCAGGAGGAACACAAATATTAGACCCTCCGGATGGATTCTGGGCATGATTAGCAATGGAAGTATTCAAAGTGTTATACCCAGGAGGAAGTGACAGATTTGATCTAAGCAGAATTGGTGTTCCAATAGGAGCTTGAGTGATTATCGCACTTCCAACAAAAACATGCATAGCCTTTGGGACCATGGTAGAGTTAGCGAGCTAGAGGGGAAGAATTGTGTGAAAACCAACCAACAATTGGT
Source organism: Picea engelmannii (assembly GCA_009831015.1). Lineage (NCBI taxonomy): Eukaryota > Viridiplantae > Streptophyta > Pinopsida > Pinales > Pinaceae > Picea > Picea engelmannii. The sequence continues at coordinate 324,160 of ML780976.1, forward strand.
CTGAAACTGTGACAACATTACTGGTCATGCTAGAAAAATGATCTAAAGGTATTTTATAAGTAGTGGAAGTCACATGCGTATGTGATCCCATTGGTTTATTAGGAATCATTCCTATTTTATCAAAAATATCGTGTCCTGAAGAGGTCCTCCAAAGAGAATGGACAAGGATAGAGCTAGGATTAAAAATCCCCATAGTATGAACCAGAGTTCTAAATGACTTACTCTGAAAGAGTGGATCGTCTACAATAGACTTAGTGTGAGGTCCAGTAGGTATTCTAGTACAATATTTAACAACAATGTCTCCTGATGAATTAATCCGGAGAAAAAGTGGATCTTGTACAACACTCAATAACGGATTTATAGGAAGTATTGATTCCTCCAATGAAGTATAACTTCCAATCTCATAGGCTATGTCGTTATTTCCTGCTCCTTCAGGAGAACCCTCTAGTGAGTTAGGAAGCAAAGGAGTGTATTTTTTCAGATCTTCTGGAGGTAACCCTTTCATCCTACATGAACATTGAGGGCTGATGTTGGCCACACCAAATAAAGAATGAAATAAATCTATGGCCAACTAGAGAAACAAACAACACTCACTAATAAAATCTAGATATCAAACACATAAACAAACCTTTTTATTTCGAAGTCACTAGTTGGTGATGAAATCCAATGTTGCGAAATCCAATGTGATGAAATCCAAGGGGTTGGGATAAAGTGGGTGGCAATGTTACGTTGATGACCTACTTAACGGACTTACACCTTGGTGAGTTTGGCCAACATTGATTCCAAATACCGTGAAGACTTCCCCATCCACAATCACCTCGTGTAAAGACTCTAAAGAGATAGGCCACTAAGGTTATCGATTACGACAATGATTCCTGGGGAAGCAGTCGACAGTCCGATCCACGCACAAAGGCAGGGTATGTAAGCTCGAAATCAACTCGAGAATTTCCCCACATGATTTTCTTCTCAAGTGACCCCTAATAATATGCACAATATCTACACTAAGACCAACAAAGTAGGGTGAGTAACTCTACTGGCCCTAATGCGACCTCGTGATTGACCCTAGTGTTAGAAGGGCTTCCCAGGACAAAATGTAGCAAATGGATTTGAACTCTCCCTATCACAAGATACTATTGTGTGTTTTTATACTTTGGAGAGTGTGCCTTACAACCTACTCCAAAGTGCTATCCTAGCTAATGTTGGTGTAGAAAAGTTCTAGAAAATAAAAGTTGCTAATATTTTTTTTAAAATTACGTTGTATTTTAAAGGTTGTTGCTTACTCAAAAGGGAAACATAAATGAAACTGATGATGTATTTGACCTTGACCCAATAAAATGAAAGAAGAGATGATATGCAATCGTTTAATTCGATGAACTCTAATTATAGTAGGGAGAAGGTTTCTCTTTTCCCAATACAAAAGCTACGAAACACAATTTCTCAATTTTTGAATGAAAAAGATTCCAAATAATAAAAAACTACTAAATTTTCCAATTTTTCTCTTTCTACAAATATTTGAATGCAACAATTTTATTTAAAAGACTACTAAAAAGAAGAATAAACTTCAGTTCTTTCTTTCTCAAACTAGATCAGAGATGTAATGAAGAAAAATAAAGCATGGTCCAAGAAAACTAACGCATTCCCAAATCAAACTCACAATGTAAGAAAAAATCAAATGATAATAAAACCTTTTGTCAAATGCAAACAAAAATGGTCTCTTAATCAATTAAGAATTTAGAAAGTAAAAACAATCCAAAACTCAAAATAAATAAAGGACCCCTTATCAAACAAGCACCCAGGACCAAAGTATTGACATTATACCCTTGGGACAATAAATCAAAACAAAAACTTGCAAATCTTATAAAGAAGACTTTCAATTTCCTAAAATCAATCAAATGCAGGATTAAAAGTTGTAAATCAATCATTCACTAGTGCCAAAAGTTCATCCCAGGCAGTAAAGGCAAAACTGGGTAGAGAAAATAAAAATGGTTGTCACCCAACAATTCCTACAGGAATCGTCGCAGGCTGTAGAGGAGTACAGTGCGACGTCGCCGCATTGGTCTGCACCAGTAGAGTGCGATGACAGAGGATCATCGCAGGCTAAGAATAGGACATAGTGTGATGATCTTTGAAAATAAATAAAAATGGGAAGAAAGACAAATTTTCTCAATGAACCTTCAAACCCAGGGAGTTAAGATGGATCACCCACAAACTCAGAGAATGAAATTAACCAAAAGAAGGTAGGCTAAAAGAAAATAAGAGGCACACAACCAAAAAAGGTTGTTTCCCCAGTATGGTTGCCAATTTTGTTATTGGACTAATCGGTAAGTGCTGACACAAACTGATCTCCCTAACTTCCACATGAAGCTAGAACAAAACAAGACAGAATACAAACTTCACCTTAGACTTCATTGTCATATAAACTAGTTTAGAGAGGTACAAGTGACATACCTTTTAAACGACGCTTGATCCTCGCTAGTGTTGTCCTTGTAGTTGCTTCTTTGAGTTTGCGGGATGGTGAACCTGTTTAATAAGCACAAACCAACAAAGAGAGAGAGAGAACAAAGATATATATATTCCAATGAATTCTATGTAGAAGATCAAGGAGTTCTACAATAAAAGCTAAGACACCTTTATAAGTAAGAAATGCATTGCTACATTATATTCAATGGAAAGTGGAGAATACAACCCATTCCTTGATGTTGCAAGGTCCCTTTCAATGGATCTTTTCTCCAACACACACACCTTTGATCCAATGCCTTTGATGAAGAAGATACACAATCTGACTTAGAGAACTAAATAAAAGCTCTCAAGTATAATCTATAGTAGAACTCTTCATGCATATGCAAGCCCTTGCAAAACTTAGACTTTTCCATAAGAGATCCATCTTTATATAGGGTGAAAGAGGGATATATGAAGAGATAGGGATGATCCCACTAAATCAGAGAAGCGAGTAAGATCCAAACCGATCATAGGCCACCTCATCTTCTAGAACATTCACGAATTTTGACTTTTCCTTTGCTTAAGCATCGTTGCACCCTATCAGGCATCCTGTGATGACGTCGCAGTCCATCTTTGGTATAGAGTGCGACGATCAAGCATCATCGCACCCCATGCATAGAGTAGGGTGCGACGACCTTCCTTGTCATAGTTTTTGAAAGAGGAAAAACAAACCAATTTTCTCATGAAGAAAGTCTCTTTTAATATTTTCAGGGAACATGGAAATGAGTTAAGCACATGTTGTCAGTTGATCACTGGGGTGACCAAAATAATGTGTAACACCAAGTATGCAACATATTTATGAGATAAGTTTGGGATGAAGCCATGCAAGGCATATGAAACTCCATCATCACTCTTTCTAAGGGAGAAATTCCCAAGGTGAATTCTACTTTGTATAGAAGCTTGGTTGGGAGTTTAATGTACCTTAGTAGAAACAAGTTAGACATTATTTATCTAATAAGTTTAATCTCTTGTTACACGTAAGATCCTCATGAATCCCATTGGTGTGCATTTAAAAATAATCTTAAGCTATGTGAATGGTACTTCAAGCTTTGGTATAAATGATTTTTCCAATGACAATCTTGAGCTAAAAGGTTATATAGAGTTAGGTTGGGTTGGATCAATGAATGATTGGAAATAAATTGCCTACTTATTTTTTCTCATTTGGATCTAGAGTTGTATGATGTCGCAAGAATATTGTTTAGGAGTTTGATGTATCTTAGTACAACTAGGGAACACATTATGTATGTAGTAAGTCTAGTCTCTTGCTTCATGTAGGATCCTCATTAATCCCATTGGTGCACATAAAAAAGAATATTAATATATGTGAGTGGTACTGCAAGATTTGGTATAAATTATGTTTCTAGTGACAATCTTGATCTACAAGGTTACAGAGAGTTAGGTTGGGTCGGATCAATGAATGATAAAAAAATCAATTCCTAGTTTTTTTTTCTTCTCATTTCGATCTAGAGTTGTATGATGGAGTATCAAGTAACATGCAACTGTGTATCCATTCTCTGCAGAAGTTGAAAAATTGTTTCCAAAAAGCACATTGTTAAGAATAGTAATTATTGCCAAATGAGTTTTTCAAAAAAAGTAGTTTTAAACACTTATTTTCCTTATGTTGCATAACTCATATCATAGAATTATTGCTATATTAAATTAGGTTCTATAATAATATAGTTCCATAGAGTGCAAGTAGATTAAAGGACTTATGTTTAGGCTCTATAAGATATCCTTTGAACACCTTACAATGTGAGTAGAGCCCATATTGGGAACCGATTTCCTCCACTTCAACACCATGAGGATCAAGGGTCAAATGTCATGTGACATATTGATGTTGCCATGCCAACATGATAATGCCAACAATGTAAAGTGCTAGGATAGGTGAACCAGTGAAATCCTGTGAGATGGCATGGATGACATCAACAAGGGGTAATGGAGAAGACAAGTGGCATTTCCAAGATATGGCACGTGGAATTGACATAGGTAAAGGGACCCTTAGTTTATCAAAATTACTCTAAGTATTAATGCCCCAAAATCTACAAGAATGTAATTGAATTTTATAAGGTATTTTCAATCCACCTCTCTGTGGATATTTCCTTCTTCATGTTTTGAATTTCATAAATCCTTACCTATACATGATACAATGCATGATTGTGTTTCATAATGTTTTCAAATTCAAGAGCCTAGGTAGATATTGACCCTTATGTTCCTCACTGTTGCATGGATCCTTCCCCAACACAAACATTTGATTTAAAAATGTGTTTGATGACATTTTCGGTCCAATACTATAATTGGTGGAGTGAGATTCTTATGTTGTCTAGTTGTGCAACACTTCCCACTGACTTGACCTCGTACCATAATCGAATTCTATAATGTTTTAGGTCCAAGAAAAAACCATGTAGAATTGGAGGGATGAGACATGGAATACAAATGGGATGAAATATGCTTAAAAGCACAATATTTCCCTACATGGTGTTCATTCAAGATGAGACAAGGATGACACATATGCATAGTGGGTGAAGATAAAACATTGAAGTGAATAGTAAATAGAGACTATAGGTGCATATGACAATCCTAGAAAGTGTCATACTGCCACACTAACAATATTAGGGTTGACTTAATGGATGTGTGGACTAATCATATTCGACTATGTGGTATTGATGATCACAACATGGAATCTTCAACAGGACAAGTGGTGTCCCCATATTCCAACACATGGAACTACTAGTGCAAAGGTTTCCAAGCTTGGCAAGGTGCCCCTTCTTATCAAAATTTATGTAATTATTTGAATCTCAAATTTGAGGGAGAATTTAGTTGGGTGCTATAAAGCATTTTGGGTCTGCATGATCATGCAATATTTCCCCTTTATGGTTTTGTCTAGATGAGTACTATGCCAAACCTAAAGTTGAATTTTACTTCATTTATAATTTTTTAAGTTTTATCTGCATGAGTGGATTTCGGCCCTAATATTCTCCACACAAAAGAGATATTGATGGGGGTGGTGAGCATAATCTTTAAGGATTTAAATAATAGAATTGAATTGTAGTTTATTTTTTTTACCTCATCAATGGTGTTGGGTGACCTTTATTTTGGTAGTGGTTCATAGGCTTAAGTTGTTGGCTCAAAGCCTTTACATTAAGCTCTAAGCATGATACTAGGGTTTTATGTAGCTTCTTGTGAATTTTTTGTTGTTTTGAGGGTGTGTTTATCCCACACACTGTGTTGAATGTATGTGGGGGGGATATATKTTTGGTATTTTCTCATAGACATATTTCTCCCTTACACATCAATGAATTTTTTTTAAAGGGACAAATTAGTTGACATACGGTCACAACTCTCTCATTGTCATTTATTTTGTTTTCTTCATTGATGGTGTTGGGTTCCCTCTATTTTAGTAGTGGTTTGTAAGATGTGTGGAAAAAACTTGGGAATTTATAGTAATGAATGGGATACTAATGATCCCAATATTGAAATATAAAATGGAGAATGTGAACATGTCCATGGCATGTTTCAAGATAAAAATACCAGAAAACTTAAAAGAAGAGAAATAATACCATGTTGAATTGATTGTCGACCTTCTTCTCCTCATGCAAATGTTTCAAATGGTGTGCCTTCCTCCTCCTCTATCCAGCGTGACCTCGGTCCTGACCTTCTCCTCGCATTCCCTCCTCTCTCCCCTCAACCTCCTTCTCCTTCTCCTCACGCACAGGTCAACCTCCTTCTCCTCCTCTGCGTGCCCTCCTCTCTGTCCTCAACCTCCTTCTCCTTCTCCTCAACCTCCTCCTTCTTCTCCTTCTCCTCGAGTTCTCTCATCTCTTCCCTCGACCTCCTTCTCCTTCTCCTCCTCTGTGTTCCCTCCTCTCTACCTTGACCTCCTCCTCCTCCTCCTCGTGCGACCTACCTCCTCCGCGTGCCCTCCACTCTGCCCTAAATTCCTCTCCTTCTCCTAGCTCGCGCGACCTACCTCCTCTCTGCTCTGACCTCCTTCTCATCCTAGCTAGCACAACCTACATCATCTCTACTCTGACCTTGGTCTTCTCCTCCTAGCTCACGCAGGACGTTGAAATGTGTCTTTTGTTTTTTTGTTTTAAAACTTATGTTTTGTTATTTGTTTTTTTTTGGTATTTTTTTTTGTTTTTGTTTTTATTATAGTTATATATAATATAATATATATAATATAATTTATATATTATATAATATATATAATTTATAAATTATAACATATAATTTATAAATTATATATATTATATATAATATTATATTACTCACATATTACATAATATTGTCCCAAGTCTCGGAGACAAAAACATCTCTAATCATGTTAATGCCTCTTAGGGTTGAGAACTAGGTTGTCTCAATGAAGGTTTTTCTTTCATGCAAAGGATGGAGGACCACCATAAGGAATGCTCATTAAAATAAAAACCAAATATGAGACTTTATATTTTGTCGATAGTTCGAGACCTTGTTTTATTATGGTACTCTTATAATCCATTTGGTGTACGAAACCTCGAGGTTGGATGTGTATTATGAGGATTTCCATAGAGACCCTCAACATGCAACAAAAATTCCAATTTACTTTGTGAAGTTCTTTCCACCCTCCATACTTTCCCAAAAAATGATATAAATATATTTCTCCAAGTATTGAAACTGGCTAGTTGAGGGAACCGAAAGAGAGGATCAATCATAGGCATAGGTTACAACCAATATTTTAGTGCATATTTGGAATATGACTGCAACCATGGGAGTTAGCTCAGTGTGCCAATTTTTCTTTTTCTTTTTAGCTCTTTGGATGACAATCCACCACATCTATTTGGAGGATGCCTAAAACAAAAAAGGAAGCCTAAGAAATCCAACCCCAATATGTGATCCAACTAGGAAGGTATTGAGGGGCTAGTTTGTGACATTAAGTTTTAGCCCATTGAATTTTGGACTCATAGGATAAATAAAATATATAAATATAGTCCATTGCATTGGTAATTAATTTATATTCCTCTCTAATGGTGAGAAATAAATCATTAGCAAAATTCCCAGTGACAAACTTCTTTATTCCTTGTTTAGGGAGAGGGATGTCTTTAATCAAAAATTAAAATATAATGTGAAAGATCAAGTAGACCAAGGTTTCTATTACCATCAAATAAATTTCAAGTGCCAACATAGATCCTTGTCAAATATAATGGATTATCCCTACTTCTTCTTATTTATATATGATGATGGAGAGATACATCATTGCTTCTAAGAAGATTTTCCATGGCTCTATGGAACAAGGGGACAAATTCAAGAGCCTTAAGTGTGTCCAGGATGAAAGGAAACTTGACCATATCATGGGCCTTTTCAAATTCAATTTAAAAAAATAAAGTATTGAGTCATGAGCATCTAGCCCATTATGTTCTTTCCCATGTTGCTAGGATATTAAATTTTTAACAAAAACTTAATAGTTCATTATTTAGAGACACATTTTGTTAGTAAAATCATGGCTATAGAAAAAATATTCAAGAAAGACACATTTATTATGTACGGTTATTGGTTTCTTTTTTCTTCCAAAATTAGTCATATAGAAACTCGAGTGCTTAGAGGTTTTTTATGCTCTAAAAATGTGGTGGACCATGCATTGCCAATATTGGTTCCATGGAGCATCTTTTCCTTGCCTAAAAAAGGAAAAGGCCTCATATAAAATAATATAATTGTGCATGGAGGAAGCATGTCAGGAAAGAAGATAGTGATTTCAATGATTGGTGATGAACCTTCAAAAATATTGACCTAATACATAGTTCTTAAAGGAAATTTAGAACCAAAATAAATAGACTTTTCACCCTCAATGATGTGAATGTTGCTTTAAGTGATTTCAGGATTGGTGGTTCTTTTGCACTAATATGAATAGTTTGGGAAGAAAGGGAGAATGTGGTTTCAACTCTTACAACTTATTATTAGGATGATTTTATCTAGAGAGGATTAAAACTTTCTTGCGATTCTATTTTGACATGGAAAGGACGACATTCTAACAGTTCACATATGGATAGATACATTCTTAATTTTTTCTTAAAAATGAACTTTAGATGGAGAGATCTATGAGATGGGGAATTTGAACATGGACATCCCAATCTAGTCTTACACGAGAATTTGGAATGGTTCAATTGGATTGTATTGTCATATAATAACTTCAACAAGTAATAACTGTATAATCTTAACATTCATGTATACGTTCCTACTTTGGATGACTAGCTCTTGCATAATAAAAATTGTTTTGAATCCACATATCATATCAATTATATCATTTTTTTTATAAACATCTTTTTTCTTAAAACGTTAACTAGATGTCAAACCATTATTGATTTTCCTAGTAAATGTTGAACCCTTTTTTCTTAAAAATTTAACATGTCTCTAGTATTCTATCCATTAAGAAAGGTAAGAAAAAGGTTAATGAGGAGGATGTGGTTATTGGGAACAAAGTTCAAAAGGTGCACATATGTGAGTATATGGCCTTATAAAGAGTCCCACATCGTTAATGAAATATGGTCCTTTGGCATGAGCTATCATAGTGTCATCTCCACAATGAGAAATTCTATAATGAAGAAAATTATAACATGGGTCAATCATACATATTATCCTTTAGGAAAGATCCAAAATATTTGGAGATCCAATATTGGAGGTATTTTTTCTTTAGCCATAATCCACATGGAGGAAACCTTCTTAATGTAAAAGGATGACCAAGTTGAGGGTTTACCTAAGTGAAATATATTCTTAAAGGGGGTGACATTCCCTTGAGAGGAGGATCCTTTAAGGATGTTGATATGTTATATCTACATGTTGTAACCCTCAAATACTAGTCAATACGGGAGTAACATTATATGATATTGAAAGAACTTCAAGACTACCTTGTTTGAACAACCATGGATGAGTATAAAAAATCCTAGATATTCTCGTAAGATTTTAGAGGGGGAAATTACATAGTTGTTACCACAAAAGGGGAAAAGTTATCCAATTGTAAGAAATGGTTTAACATTGACCCATGCATGAAAGAGAGTGTGGTTAAATGATGTGTTGCAAGCAAATTCTAAAGTTGGAGGTAAGGAAATATCTAAAATGTCTCCCTTGTAAACATCATATCGCGAAATATTTTATTGTGTATTTCGCTTTAGCAAACTCTTCACTATTGCACCCACCACCTAATTAGATCGCTTAGTTTTAATAATAGGTCCAACGATTGATTCTTGGGTATCTAAACACTTACCATCACTTCATGATGGGATAGTAGGGAACATGATTGGGTTGGCCATGCTAGACACATTTCTCATAGGCTCAAGAAAATTCCTAAATTCAGTTTTTTCCCTTGTATGCCCAACTTCACTAAAGGTGCTAGGAATAACTATAGGAGATATACTTCCTGCATCAACATCTAGAAGTTTATCTTGAAAATAATTCTTTAGGCGCATGACTTACTCAACAAGAGATTTTTCTTATAATTCCTTTGCATTGTGAACAACCACATACGTCAACCCTTATTTCAAAAAAATCACCCCAATCATTTAATGTAGGGCATCCCACCTCCTGTGACACCCTATATGTGGATTGTTCTAGGCAATTTTGTTCATATAAATATCTCCCATATGCACCACATGGAATATTGTTAAAAAGTGGCCCACATTGAAAAGGATGATTTCAATTATGCACTATTTGAGAGGCATGAGCCTACATATTAGGATTAGTACTTGCACTTATAACAACTAGGACTAGGAATATAACTTAGACTTAAATTTAGAATAGCCCCAAGTCCCCATAGTTAGGGACCCCCTTTCATTTTATCTTTCATGGTCCATGAACAAGGCCTCCAACCCTCCCAAGTGTGTGTGTGAGTCAATTAATTTGAATATAGAAACCCTCCCATATCGTTAAGGCATGCAAATAGTCTATCCATGTCAAATTTCAGTGCATACAGAAACCATTTGAAAAATTTTCAACATTGGCCCCATTCACAGGTCATTGTTGCCCATGTCTAGTACTCCAGCTAGTACAATGTCTTTTTGTTGTTCCTTTTAAATTTTTTTCGATAGTACACACGTTCTCACATCTAGTACTGCAAGGGCATTTTTTTAGGTGTTGATTAAACAATGAATGAAAAAGAGGTATTTTTCATCACAATTATGACACACATACATTGTATATACAATGTAGAACCTGAAATAAAAATGAAGAAAGGCTGATGCAAATTACTTAAAACTTGTGTCAACCAATTTCATGTGTACTTTGAAAGAAAAATAGGGTTTATGGTTTACATGATGAATTGATAATGGAAACAAGAGGGTGTGTGAGTCAATTAATTTGAGTCTAGAAACCCTCCCATATCGTTAAGGCACACGAATAGTCTATCCATGTCAAATTTTAGTGCATACATAAACAATTTGAAAAAATTTCAACGTTGGCTCCATTCACAGGTCACTGTTGCCCATGTCTAGTACTCCAACTAGTACAATGTCTTTTCGTTGTTCCTTTTAAAATTCGTTCGATAGTACACACGTTCTCACATCTAGTACTACAAGGGCATATTTTTTAGGTGTTGGTTAAACGATGAAATAAAAAGAGGGTTTTTTCATCACAACTATGACACACATACATTGCATATACAATGTAGAACCTGAAAGAAAAATGAAGAAAGGCTGATGCAAATTACTTAAAACTTGCGCCAACCAATTTCATGTGTACTTTGAAAGAGAAATAGGGTGTATGGTTTACATGATGAATTGATGATGGAAAAAGAGGGTGTGTTAGTCCTGGGGCATCATGAATTGTCCATAAAAGTATTCCTCAGAATTTAAATTTCTTCTCCCTGATTGGTTTACATATGTCATACATAGTGATGCCATCCCATAACTTTAGTAGCTTGTCGATAAGAGGTTCGATATATACATTCATATATTTAACTTGGTACTTACCTAATTGTTTGAAATTACACATAATTACTATAACCATGATATGTATATATAAGTAAATAAATAAACAAAAGATATTATGCAAAAAACGAAACAAATGAAAATGTTACATTCAAAAAATCAATGTAAACAAATACTTGGAACAATCATTGCCAACATTATGTGCTCCCTCTTTATTGACATTCAAGGAGGAATTTTATTGTTGATAACAAAAATAGGCCACACTGAGTAAATAGACCTAAGCTCTCTGAATGGATTAACACCGTCAACTGCCAATGAAAGCCTAACATTACAAGGTTCATCTTTGAAATCTACCCATTTTCCCTAAATGCATAACCATCGACAGACATTCGAAGAACACCATCTCCACTTCTGTTACATGCATGGTAATCCATAAATTGTGCTATGATTTCACACCTGAACAATCGTTGCAAATGTGGAATTATGGGAATATGACGAAGAACCTTTCGAGGCACCCTTTTTGTTACTTGAGCAGTTCGATATGTACTGATAAGACATTGCATACATTTTGTTTTCGAAGCATGTTGTCCATAATATATAATATGATCATTAGGACATGCATTTATAGTTTGATACTCCATTCCAATGTATTTCATAATGGCATGCAAATCTCAATATGTGTGAGGTAAAATATTTGAATATGGTAACAAAAATTAACCTAACAATCTACAACATAACACATAACTAGTTAATGTAAAGAATATTAATCGTAAAACTTGCATTCTTATTTTACACATTAATTAACACTAACAAAAAATAGAAAAAAGTCAACATTTATGTATATGAGATGAAACATATTACATACCTTAGGATCTGTGTCATACAAGTGTTCGAAAAATTATTCATAACCTTTAAGTTCACTAGCAACAATGTAGCAGATAGAAGATTTGCTCTTGAGCCTTCATAAAGTCATTTATTTGCCTTTTCTAATAAAGGTTCATCATAAATACCATCACTATCCCCATCCTCATCCAACTGAGTAAACAAATCTTGGATCATTTGATTTGTCCCATCATCTTCTTCCATGGGATCATTAACTTGATTTGTCCCATCGTCTTCTTCCATGAGATCCTCATTTGCTTGATCACGTTCCTCAGCTTGTAAAACATCATTTCTACTACTACTTGGTGCAATATTCTACAGAAAGTTAGAGGGAAACTCTAACTTTATAATTACAAACAATCATGCAAAATTAGTATGTATAGAAAATATTCAAACAATATATATACACATGATACATAATTATATATATATAATCGACAATATAAAAACATATAATGAATATATAACTAATTACCACAGGACGATATTCATTCGATGCCCCATCAATGTGTCCATATTTCCTACAATGTTTTTTAGCTGTTGCTATTAAAATTCTTACGGGACATGTAGTGTAACATCTTTGGCAAGGGCAATAACATCTACCATCACCCTTTTCACCCTCTTTATTTTTTTCCCATCTCTAATAATCTGCGACATTCTTTCGCACAAAAATACCCTTTTTGAACCGTCGTTGTTATTGCAAGATTGTCGCAACATCTCTAATTTGCAAAATATTTATAGAAAATATTTCGTTGCAAGCACAACGAACGTTGACCAAGTCAATGCTGACTTTTTCAACAGTATAACGATCAATTTTGACTTTATCAAATATTGTAATGGTCAATGGTAATCGTCGCTCTTGCGACGATAACCAAAGGTCGTCGCAAGTGCGACGAAAACCCATTATCTTGCAGTTCGTCACACTTGCGACGCAAGTCTGGGTTCGTCGCAAGAGCGACGAGATCGAGCTAGATTTTTATAAAAAATGAAAAATTAGACTCTTTATTTTGAATTTTGCGATGAAAGGGTACTTTCGTCGCAAGTAGTTGTCGCAAAATTTTCAATATGTAGTAGTGATTTATAGGACCTATTCCAAGAGTATGTCCTTGTCTAAACTATATTAAATCTTTTTTCTCTTAGTTTAACTACTTTCTTCCTTTTTCTCATTACAATGACCTTAGAGAGCCTCAAAACTTGGGTAGAGTTACAAAATCCCCCGAGTTCGCTTTACTCCAAATGCTAACCCACAAAACCTTGATTAGGACCATGGGTCAAATCCTTTTCTTCCCATTGAAATTGATTTAAGGAATTCAAAACCTTATAGAGCCTAGCTTCCATAAACCCTAGATCTTCCTTATCATTTTTTGAATTAGAAACACCAACATTTGAGACATGCACTTGGGTTAAAGGGAGTAATGATTCTCCTTAGTGATTCTAACACCTTATCCTTCCATTCTCTATACAACTATGTTGGCATTACCATTCGTGTTAAAAGTAGTACTAATGACAAGATAAATTTTTAGAAGAACTTCTCTTGTAAGTGCCTTGACATAGCATTTTTTGGGCCTATCTCTAATGAAAGTGGGACAAGGTTTATACCTAACAAGGTCACCCCCTTGATACCTCCATTCCTATAGATATTTGATCCAATCCCAACTAGCTCATATAAGCTAGGCTTCCCACTAACAAAAAAAATGGGCGGTCCTCCATGTGATTTGTTGAATAATCCACAAAACCCTCTTCAAACCCTGTTAGTCTCAAATGAACTCACGATCACAACAATTCATGAATATGTTGATATAACAAATATGTCACATGTGGATTTGTCATTGATCATACACATGCATATACATTCAACATTAAATGTGTAATATGAGTAGAAGAGCATACACATTCAACATTAAATGTGTAATATGAACAGAAGAGCAATTGGGGATGGCTTATTAAATGGGGATGTACTAATTTCCAACATAACTATGTTGTTGTTTGACTTGAAAAATTACAAGTGGAAACATCCAATATTATGCATATTATGCATTGCATGATTATCACTATGTGATACACAAAACAATAGAGAAGACGTCTAAGATATAAGGGACTAATATTATAAATTCAATGTAAAACGTTAAATTATCATTATTTTTTGTTTTACATTATTGTCTTTGATTATATATATATATATGTATAAGATGTGTGGAAAAGAATTTGCAAATTTATGTATGTCTATGACATCTTCGTATTCTTACTAACCCTTCTCTGTGAACAAAACTCACTAATATTAATGTCATCCAATGCCCTAAATATTGATGCCTATTGAAAAATATCAAGGTTGCGTTTATATATACCGATTATATATACCGAGCTACTTATATGATACTTTATATATGCATATATTTTGTTTTTATTTTATTATAAATCTATTTTCCTTTTGATTTTGACCTCTTCTTATAATATGAAAGGAATGCCATTTAAAGCAAGCATTAATGGCATTCTACTTTGCTCTCGAAAAACAAATATGCATGCATTTTGTTTGGATTTTATTCTGTAATATATTTTCCTTTTGGCTTTTGGCCTCTTCTTAAATGACAATATCATTTTCACCATACACGTACTTAATTAAAAAAAATTAAATGAAATAAAATAAAATTGAAACAATTATAATTTATATGAAAAAGTTATTGCAACCACATCATACAATATAATACTATAAACAAAGGGGGTTTTCCATAAACTACTAGCACTTCCGCCGTGGCTCGAACTGTAGGTTAACGATTACCTAGTTCGAGAGGATCCACGATGTCGTGAGGGAAGACTGCGACAGTCGCTCACGATGATTCTAAGGGGCGCGCAATAAGGCGGGGGCCTTATTCCTTAGAGCCCTTAGTC
>ML780976.1:339554-349651 GCA_009831015.1 Picea engelmannii
AAAAAAAAGGGAGGGATTAATAAAACAGGGAAACTAAGTAATAAGGAAACATAGACAATTCATAAGTAATAAAATTATTTAACGTGCAGGAGTTTAAAAAGTTTTGAATTTAAAAAGATAAAATGAAAGGATTAATTAGCGCATTTACCTTTTTGGTTTAAAAAAAAAAGAAAGGAAAGGGAATAATAAAAATAGGGAAATGAGCCTTTTAATAAAGTTAAAGAAAATGATTTTGGGAGAAACGTGGGGGATGAGTGACACTTGTAAGACAGAGACTTTTTAGAGGGTTTTAAAAAAAAACTTAAATTAAATGTGAATAGGGCAAAGGGGGGGCTCAAAACTCTATAAAAGAAAGGGGGATAAGGGNGGTTGTTAGGTATCGTTATGCTGCCGAATTTGGACTAGACTGATTTCTTGTGAGGAGTTGGGATTTTCTCAGCTGGGATTAGAGTGGTAGCTCAGCCTTGGAAGCTAGGCATACTATCTGGACTGTGTGTGGCCCCTTTGCGGCTCGGGGGGCTAAGGGGGAAGTAGAGTACCCCTAGCGATTGGCTGGGAGGTACTGGTGTAGTCTCTACGGTCGGGGAGTGGGAGCAGCGCGGAGCGCATAGACTTCATTTGAGGCAAGCGACAAGGCAAAGGTACGCTCATTTATTTTGGTGAGTATAAGGCATCAATAATTATGTTGGGAACTGTAAAATGATTTAATGGATGACTTTTGACTGAAGCTTCTGCCGTTAAATGCATTTCTTAATTTCCTCGGATTAGCATTCTAGCTGGTTCTATTGTCCCGTGGTTGGGACCTTTTGGTTTCTGCGTCACTCTGGTGCTGTATTTCCCGGATGTGGTATAATCGCGTCCAAATTTTTGTGGTATAAGTTTTACAATCTGAGACAAGCACTGATATAGTTGCATTGCATGGTCGTATGTATTTAATGCTGGGTTATTATATAGGGCTGCCTGGTGATGTTACCTCGGTAAACTGCTTAGCTAATGCGTTGACATCTGATGAGTTTTATTTGAGCTTAGCCCTTTGTCGTTGCTTCAATTATTCTGTTCTGCGTTTTCGTTTCTGAGATGTTGGGCTGTTAGAATTCTCGGTGCGCATTGTAATGACCCTTCCCGTTGGGTCCTTACCCCTTTTGTCCATGCCTGAATCGAACCTAAACAACCTTTTTTTTTTCTCAGTTTAATAGTGCCTCCTCTTGCCTTCCTCCACACTCGTGTTATGTCTATATTTAGGGGATATGTGGTACGGCGTTTTACTCATTGATTTAAGGGCAGCGAAGAAAATTCCTTCTCATATGATAGTAAAATGATTCTGTTGTTGATGCGCGCTGTTCCTTCATGTTTAAGCTCTACATCTTGGTCTTGTTGAAAAGGTTTAGGCGTGGAGGTTCTGCGCGGGGTGCTAACTTAACGCGTCCTTGAGAATCCTTCGCTGTCGATAGTATATCTCCAAGCAAACATCTTTGTCAATGTTCTAGCCAATCTGAATATGCATAAAATCTCATTTCATATGCCGACTTAATGGCTGTGCGTATTATGGCCACGAAGGTGGCGCGAATGGTGGCTTCGTCGAGCTTGTTAAGTCTGTAACCTATGCGTCTAGACCTTGGGACCGCACCCCTTCCTCCTGTGCGTCCGACTATTCCAGGCGGATCCCCTACGTACAATGTGTTTACCATCACGAACAACGCATTTAAATCTGGCATCAATTTAAACTTCTGAACCGCAAGCCAAGTTGACACCCGTAGCATTAGCGTCCCAATGTATCTACTCTGTTGATAGATCCTTCCGGAAGCAACATTTTTAAGTTGTTTATCCCTGCTCCTTTGTAGGCGAATTGAGATGGTGGTCTCCGGTTGATAGCTCAGCTGTGTGAATCTACGCTTTAAACGCTGCCTGTCTTACTGGGGTGTCAGCGTGAATCCCTAGACTGTTGATTTTATTTGTTTACCTGCATTTAAACCCTAATAAAATTCAGGCATGCGCTCATTAGTGGCCGCTTGGTCTCTGGTAGGCGCTCCTAGCTGCTCTTTTCAATGCCTGACAATTCCAACAATGTTATTAAGGCGTGTTGTTGGGTGACAAAATTGTTGTTTTTACTTTTCGTAAGGGTTTAGTTATTGCACCCTTTATTGATAAATTAGGTAGTGATTATTTGAAGATGCTGTTAAATGTAAGGTTAGGGTTAGATAGTTTAAATTGAAATTTTTAACGTTACTTTAATTGCCAAATCATTACGGTCCAAAATGTATGGAGAGTTCGCTGTAATGCGACCTTGTTGTTAATTACATGGCAATATAAAATGCAAAAAAATAAAGTGCAATATAAATGCAGTTTTAATATTGTTTTAGGGAAAGTTTTGCGGCAATATGACTTGTCGTTATTTTAAATGGCAATTATAAAACGCTATATTAAAATGTAATGTTAATATTGTTTTAGGGAAAGTTTTGTTGTAATCTGACTTCTTGTTATTTTAAATGGCAATTATAAAACGCTATATTAAAATGCAATGTTAATATTGTTTTAGGGAAAGTTTTGTTGTAATCTGACTTGTTGTAATTTAAATGGCAATTATAAAACGCTATATTAGAATGCAATGTTAATATTGTTTTATGGAAAGTTGTTGTAATTGATTTGTTGTAATTTAAATGGCAATTATAAAATGCTATATTAAAATGCAATGTTAATATTGTTTTATGGAAAGTTGTTGTAATTGATTGGTCGTTATTTTAAATGGCAATTATAAAACGCTATATTAAAATGCAATGTTAATATTGTTTTATGGAAGGTTTGTTGAAATCTGACTTGTTGTAATTTGAATGGCAATTATAAAACGCTATATTAAAACGAAATATTAATATTGTTTTATGGAAAGTCTTGTTGTAATGTGACTTGTTGTTATCTGAAATGGCAAGAATTATGGCAATTATAAAAGGCTAATATAATATTGTTTTATGGTAGGTTGTCGTAAATTTGGTAGGGATAACATGCCAGTAGTGAGGCGATAGATGTTGCATTACAAGGATAGGATGATATAATGTGAGGAGGTGTGGTGCTGTCTTTTGGAATCTTAGGGTTGATAGCATACAAGGAGTATTGTGATGGGTGATTGATGTTTCAGTTGCAAGGTTGTTGATCATTATTGATAATGTTGTACTTGATTGAGAAACCTTCTGTGTGGTTGGTCTGCCTGTGTCAGGCGGAATGTAGACACCTCCATGTAGCCTAGTATATAAGTTTGTGTGTGTGTTTATTTTTTGTAAAGAATCCTGTGCCGTATCAAGAGTCTCGGGCCCTTTAAAGGCAGGGTTTCCACTCTTGCGACACACCTGATGGAGATTACTAGTTTCTGCCTGAGCAGTTGGCCAGGAGCCTATCTGACCTTCTCTCTCTCCGGAGCAGAGAACTAAGATTTAACGCCCTGCTTTCCTGTGCAGAAATAGTAAAATCTACTACTATGGATTCTTCCTTCTGTGCTCATACTGTGCGTAAACCAGTATGTCGTTAATGTTTGTGTTGTGCGCCTTATGGCTATGGTCGTTAACGCTTGCAGTTACTTGTTGAGCGCTTGTGTCTTCCTGTTGTGATCATGGTGTTTGCGTCTTGTTAGTCGTTGGGTGGCGACGTAGAGTCAAGTGTGTCTGTTCCCTATCTACACGCGTGCACACACCTTAACAAATAATTTTTTTTTTCTTGCACCTGTTATCAGAGTTGTTGTCGTAACGACCAGGTTCGTTACATATGGTATCAGAGCCGGTTCGACCCACGGCTTGGGATTCGCTACGACTTTCGTGGACATGATTAGATTTGATTATACTGTTGCTGATTGAGTTGATTGTGTGCGTGCAAGTAATCATGGTTAGAGGACACCGCGGAGGCAGACGACGGGGTGCTAGGGGAGGAGGCGTGACACCTCCAGTAGCATCCACGCCTGAGGGGTCTAACCCCCAGGGAGGCGAGCAGGTTCTCGAACAGGAACAAATAGTAGTTGGCGATGTTATTGGGATGATGAGATCCTTTCAGCGCATGTCCGAGGCTCTGATCAGCCGATTGGACAGAGACGAGGCCAGGGCGCCGGAACCCGCTGAGGTTCCACCGGGCGCACCGGCCGTTACAAGTAGCATTCACCGTGAACTTGAGAAGGTAAAATTTCCTGAGTTCTTTGGTGCCTCAGATGGCACAGCCGCTGAGGCATGGTTGGAGAATATGGCGATGTGCTTCACACTTAGCGATTATACCTCCAACATGAAGGTCCGCATGGCAATCTTTCAACTGAAGGGGAGCGCTCTTCTATGGTGGAAGATGCTCCTGCCACAGCTGAACATGGCCGTGGAAGACGTGTCATGGGAACTGTTCGAGGAACAGTTCTAAGAGAGGTACCTTTCAGAGGAATTCATCGAGCGTCAGCTCAATGAGTTCAACGCATTACGACAGGGAGGTCGTACGGTGCCCGAGTACGAGGCACGTTTTATGGAGCTACTCCGGTATGCTCCACACCTTAACACTGAGAAGCTCAAGGTCAACCGGTTCGTGTTTGGCCTTAACGACAACCTGCGTGCAAAGCTTAGGATCTTGATGCCTCAAACCTTGCACGACGCAGTCCAAAAGGCCCTCATAGCAGAGGAGGAGCTTATCAGTGGGGGTCAGACCAGGACTCCAGCGAGACCTGCAGGGCAGGGTTCATCTGGCACCCCGCAGCATCAGACACCAGCGAGGCATACGCCGGGATATCGTGGCTTCCTGAGAGGATCCACTTTCACTACACCCAGACGACTACCGCCTCAGCAGCGGGCACTTTATCGGGGACCACAACATCAGCAACAATGTCACCCACAACAGCAACAGTTTAGGCCTGTTCAGCAGAACAGACCTGGTTTCTAGGCCGGTGGGCCGTTAGCTTCTACTTCGGGCACCAGGACTACTGGGCCGAAGAAGGGGTGTTGGACGTGTGGGGAGCCACACTACCAGCGCAACTATCCTGTGGAGAGGACCAGGGCGTACGGATCAGCCGGACCCACTACAGTGGGAGATATGGGCAAGGCCCATCGGATTCATGCAGCGGTGAAGAACCGCCAGGAAGAGCACCAGTCAACTGTGCTCGAGACGACAGGTACTGTCGCTGACCAGACCCTTAGTATTTTGATAGACCCAGGTGCTACTGAGAGTTTCATTTCTGGTGCAGCGCTAAAAAGCATTAAGGTAAAGGCAGTCAAACAGGATGAGTTTAGCTTCATGGAGATGGCTTCAGGAGGCAAACAGAAGGTTGGAGGAAAGGTTACGGGCTGTGCCCTTAACCTGGGAGAGTTTGTCACGAGGGTCAACTTGTACGTCACGATCTTAGGATCTTATGACGTCGTGATTGGTATGGATTGGTTGGAATCGCATGAGGCAATACTCAACTGTAGGACGAAACGGTTGAGCTTGGTTGATGATGAAGGAAAGAGACGTGTGATTGTAGGACGGAACCAGGGATTTTCCCTGAGGTTTGTCTCTTCCTTACAATTACAGAAGAGTATGCACAAGGGGTGCAAGCTTTATGCGATCCTTGCGCTAAATGAAAAGGGAGTGGCAGAAGGTCTAGAACACTTTCTGGTGGTGAAGGAGTTTGCAGACGCGTTTCCAGAGGAGTTACCTGGGATGTCACCGGAAAGGGAATTGGAGTTTACCATAGACCTAAAACCGGGGACCGAACCGATAGCAAGAATGCCTTATTGAATGTCGACCCCCGGAGTTGCAAGAGTTGAAAATGAAATTGAAGGAGTTGTTGGACCTGGGACTAATACGTCCTAGTGTGTCACCGTGGGGTGCACCAGTTATTTTCATACGAAAGAATGACGGATCATGGAGGCTTTGTATTGACTACCGTCAACTGAACAAGGCTACGATCAAGAATCAGTATCCCTTACCAAGAATTGATGATCTGTTCGATCAAATGAAGGGTGCGACGGTGTTCTCCAAGATTGATTTGCAATCAGGGTATCACCAGTTACGGATCAAGGAGGATGACATCCCTAAGACCGCCTTTAAGATGAGATTTGGACATTACGAGTTTACTGTTTTACCATTTGGACTGACAAACGCCCCAGGGGTGTTCATGAGTTTGATGAATGGGGTGTTCCGTGAGTACTTGGACAAGTTCGTCCAAGTATTCATTGACGATATTTTGATCTACTCTCGGACGACGAAGGAGCATGACGAGCACTTGCGCTTGGTACTACAATGTTTACGAGAACACAAATTGTATGGGAAGTTGTCCAAATGCTCTTTTTATCAATTGAGGATTCACTACTTAGGGCATGTCATTTCCGGCGAAGGTATCGCCATGGATCCAGCCAAGGTTGAGGCTATTATGGAATGGCCTGCGCCGACGAATGTCACAGAAGTGCGTAGTTTTATGGGTTTAGAAGGATACTATCGATGGTTTGTCGAGGGATTTTCAAAGATAGCAAATCCAATCACGGAATTGCAGAAGAAAAACAAGAAGTTTGTTTGAACCGAGAAATGCGCGGAAGCATTTCAGAGGCTTAAGGAGTTGTTGACGACAACGCCGATACTAAAGGTCCCTGACATGGACGCAGACTTCTTGGTATGCACTGACGCATCCAAGGAAGGATTAGGCGAAGTCTTGATGCAAGACAGACGAGTGATTGCTTACATTTCGAGGAAACTGAGAAGGCATGAGGAAAACTACGCGACGCATGATTTGGAGTTATTAGCCATCGTATATGCCTTGAAGGTTTGGAGACACTACCTTGTTGGACGAAAAATTGAATTAAAGACTGATCATTGTGGGCTGCAACACATTTTCACGCAAAGCGACCTGAACACGCCACAACGGCGTTGGTCGGAATTGCTTAGCGAGTACGACTTCGAGATTACTTACATAAAGGGAACAGTGAACCGAGTGGCTGATGCTTTGAGTCGGAGACCACGCATCTTTTCGGTGTTTCCTCTTCAGACGATTCTACGTGAGAATATTCTCACTTTATAGCATGACGATGATTGGTACAAAGAAGTCAAGGATTTTATCGGACAAAACACAATGATGATACCACGATATGAGGGATTTTCTTTTGATAGCGACGGGTTATTGAGGTTTAGAGGTCGGATTTACGTACTGCCAAACAACGAGTTGAGGAGGTTGATCCTGAGTGAGGCTCATAGAGAAGTTTATATGGCTCACCCAGGAGTCACGAAGATGAGGGCAGACCTTAAACCCTTATTCTTCTAGAAGGGAATGAAGGCCGACATAGTCAACTTTGTGGCTAGATGTCTAGAGTGTCAGCAGGTAAAGGCTGAACATAGACACCTGACAGGTTTACTTCAACCCCATGCCATTCCATAATCGAAATGGGAAGTTATTTCGATGGATTTTATTGTTGGATTGCCACTGACGGCAAGGAGACACGACGCGATTTTTTTAGTAGTAGACACTATGACAAAGAGTGCTCACTTTATTCCTGTGCGTACGACATATCAGGCACCTGACATAGCGAGAGTTTTCATCAGTGAGATTGTGAGGCTGCATGGCGTGCCTAAGAAGATTATATCCGATCGAGGATTGGTATTTACTGGACGATTTTGGATGAGTTTCAAAGAGGCCTTGGGAACCCAACTTAATTTTAGTATTGCGTATCACCCAGAGACTGACGGGCAGACCGAATGCACGAACCAAACCTTGGAAGACATGTTGCACATGTACGTGATGGACCAACAAAAGCATTGGGAGGAATTCTTGCCTCTAGTAGAGTTCGCTTACAACAACAGTTAGCAGAGCACCATTAAGATGGCGCCTTTTGAGTTTCTTTATGGGCGACCATGTCAGACGCCCTTGAGTTGGGATCGGATTGAGGATAGGGTCCTGGTGGGACCAGAAGCGATCCAAGAAATGGAAGAGAAAATGCAAACCATAAGACAAAGGATTAAAGAAGCGCAGGATCGACATAAGAGTTATGCTGTTGCGCACTGAGTCGACCGTAGTTATGAGGTCGACGATCGAGTCTTCGTGCGGGTTAAACCGCATAAGAGTTGGATCAAGTTTGGGAAGGGAGATAAACTCTCTCTTAGGTTTGTGGGACCTTTCGAGATTGTGGAGAGAAAGGGGCCTGTGGCCTATCGACTAGCCTTGCCTGATTCTTTGAGGTGTATGCACGATGTTTTTCATGTATCTGTTTTGAGACATTATATTAGTGATCCTACACACGTGATTGACATGAGTTCCTTGCAGGTATCAGACGAGGGAGCGCTCATGGCTGAGCCGGTCTGCATCTTAGATCATCGCGTTCGACAGTTACGATGTCGAACGGTAGATCAGGTCAAGGTCCAGTGGGACAGTTATAGTCCGCACTCGGCGACCTGGGAGGACGCATATGATATGCCCCAACAGTTTCCATTTTTGTTTGATAGATAGACTTATGATACTGTGATACTTTTATTTCGTCATTTATACTGAGAAACTTCGGGACGAAGTTTAGACCAAGAGGGGGTGTATGTAACATCCCGCTCTGGCGCACTGAGAAAACTTATTATTTGAGGACACTTCCTCGTAAGTGATCTGGACTTTTCTGATGTTAAAACATTTATACTATATTATGATGCGTTATGATAGATGACATGATGTTTTACTATTTGATGTAGACAAGTGCTATTTGACTCAGTTGTATTGAGTGTGCAGGGTTTTGGACCTTGAGGATGCAGAGGCATCGGTGGAACCCCTTGGACTCCGGATTGAGTCAGGGAGTGTGCTATTTGAGTTGAGTTATTTACTGTGATATTTCATTGATTTGATGATTTAATGTTGACATGTTTTGACACGATTGTCGATGATGCAGGCTGACGATAGCTTGCCGACCAGACTCACATATGGAGTAAAGGGGCCACACACGATTTCCAGAGAGGTTGAGGGAGAGGGGTGGACAACAACCCTGCCACCGCCTACTAGCACTCCCGCTGTGACTCGAACTGTAGGTTAACGATTACCTAGTTCGAGAGGATCCACGATGCCGTGAGGGCAGACTGCGACAGTCGCTCACGATGATTCTAAGGGGCGCGCAATAAGGCGGGGGCCTTATTCCTTAGAGCCCTTAGTCTCCCACAAGTTCACCTGGCGGAGTGTTGACTCCAGGGGTTATAGATGTCTACCAATCAGTCCAGTTGGCGAGTGGCACCCTTGGAGCACATGGTGCATCCTGAAGGGAACGTCGCACAAAAGAAACACAAGAAGCGAGTGGCACCCTTGGAGCATGTGGTGCATCCTGAAGGGAACGTCGCGCAAAGGAAACGAACGAGGCAAGTGGCACCCTTGGAGCACGTGGTGCGTCCTAAAGGGCACGTCGCATTGATGTGGATGAAGGAAACAAACCTAAATAGCCCTAAGACAATAACGCCTTAAGAAATCCTTAAGCAACTCCCCTAACCCAGTGTCGCCCAGTTCAGAATCTAAGTACTGAATCTAAAAATTTTAGGATTAAATTTTAGTCTAACCTTAAGAACAGACCCTAGAATAAAGATAAAAATTTAAACAAGAACCCACCTAAGAAATAGTTAGGCCTTCATAAAATTCTTGGGGTAAATAAAGAGAGTAAGGATTTAAGTAAACTAAGGGATTTAAAAAAGTTTTGCAAAGAGGAAATTAATTCCTAACTTGTGAAAGAACAAAAGATATTAAATAAATAATAATTGAAAAGATTAATTGCGCATTTACCTTTTTGGTTTAAAAAAAAGAAGGGAGGGATTAATAAAATAGGGAAACTAAGTAATAAGGAAACATAGACAATTCATAAGTAATAAAATTATTTAACGTGCGGGAGTTTAAAAAGTTTTGAATTTAAAAAGATAAAATGAAAGGATTAATTAGCGCATTTACCTTTTTGGTTTTAAAAAAGAAGAAGGAAAGGGAATAATAAAAATAGGGAAATGAGCCTTTTAATAAAGTTAAAGAAAATGATTTTGGGAGAAACGTGGGGGATGAGTGACACTTGTAAGACAGAGAATTTTTAGAGGGTTTTAAAAAAAAACTTAAATTAAATGTGAATAGGGCAAAGGGGGGGCTCAAAACTCTATAAAAGAAAGGGGGATAAGGGAAAATG
>ML780976.1:349706-360879 GCA_009831015.1 Picea engelmannii
GCTGCCGAATTTGGACTGGACTGATTGCTTGTGAGGAGTTGGGATTTTCTCAGCTGGGATTAGAGTGGTAGCTTAGCCTTGGAGGCAAGTTGGGAAGCTAGGCATACTATCTGGACTGTGTGTGGCCCCTTTGCGGCTCGGGGGGCTAAGGGGGAAGTAGAGTACCCCTAACACGTACTTAATTAAAAAAAATTAAATGAAATAAAATAAAATTGAAACAATTATAATTTATATGAAAAAGTTATTGCAACCACATCATACAATATAATACTATAAACAAAGGGGGTTTTCCATAAACTAGTTTTTAAAGAAATATTCAAAACTCAAAATTGTTTCCTATAAACTATAATATTTTAATTTTCATAAAGACAACATAAATACCTATTAGTATAGATCTTAAGAAATTGGATAAGTATTGAAAATACCTTACAAAATATAGTTTAACTTGGAATAAAAAAAATGTATGTTCATTGTGGGCTTCTTGCTTGATATTTGCTAGTAATTGAAGCTCCTAGTCTACATGTTCCATTTCCAAATCTTTTCCAAATCTTTTAGAGCTTGCTAAAAAATTTCTTCATGTTTAACAATAATTGGAGCAAATCCAATTGATATCTTGAGGTGAGAAACCATATATATAGAACTCATAGTGAGGCCCAAGACCAATTGGTAAATCATACCACATTTAGCTTCAAGTTTCTTCTCAATTTTCCTTTTTTGATGGGTCACAATCTCTTATAAATCTGCATGTTTAGATTTCTGAGCTTAATCTTGATTGGAATTTTTATTAGTTAGATGGGAGATATCTACCTGTTTGTCAACTAGGAGTACTTCATTCTTCCTTAGAGAAAGACGTAGGTTTGATGTCTCACATGAAAATCATTCCAATTCCTCCAAGATTTGCTTAAAGATGAGCTTGAAGATTCACTAATTAAGACATGAGATGGGATTCTACTCCAAAGTGGTGGAACCTGGACATGGAAGAAGATCCCTTGAAATGCAAGCATAAAATAAATCCATGTAACTTGACAAAAGAGAGCCCAAAGGGAGGGGTTTGGTTTACAGAGTCTAGAATCACCCTTGAACCCAACACATTCCCGAACGAAACATAATAGACAAAGATCTAGAATAATCTCACCTGGAATTTCCTAAAACATTTCATACCATTTATGATCCTAGTTCTCCACCATGAGCAGTATGTGAGAGAGTACCAGAAACATGAAGGTTGTTAATACTCGTCTCTTCAAATGGAATGCACTCCACCACTTGTCTTGATTTGTTTCCTTCATTACAATTTGGAGTTTGGTCTTGAACTATAGCTACTATAAAATATTCTATGGGATATGGGATGAATATATGATCCTCCTTTTGTCCTTAATAATCCCATGCCTATAAAAGTTTCTTTGTTATCCAATCGGTATATTTGGCTATTTTATGCCCTTAGCACATGTAAGAATGATATCATCTTGAATCTCCTTGTTTACTTTTGATTTCTAAGGATGAACCTTATTAAGGTGTAGTCCTTTGGGGTTGAAAAGTGTCACATATGCTTGGTAATGATTTTTTGAGTCTCCTATAACTAAGAGGTTCTTGATCCTTCACGAGTACAGAGTTCAAAAGCCTTTATAGAGAGCCAATATATCAACTTGATTATTAGTAGCTTCCCCTAGCCCCCCACTCAAAGTTTGTTTCATGTTTTCCTTCGGGATTGAAGATGATCCCTCCGCCACCCCTAGGTTTCCTTTCGAGGCTCCATCAAATAAAAAAACATGCTTCTTATGTTTCAGTTTCCAATGTTGAAATTCCTCCCCTTAAATTCTAATTTGCCAAGATGAAAGCATTTTGGTCTTGCAAGTGATGCGATTCTTGGTTGCAATTTTTCTTCCATCATGAGATCCTTGAGATAATTCTTTTCCTCTTATTACACCATTGCAATATTATTCCCTTTAATACTCTTCTCACTTGAATCACCTCTAGAAGGAGGCCATGGTATTTGGTTGTTGCTAATCTTGGAGGAGAGATATCTTGGTGAAAAATGGCTTGGCTCATTCAAAAATGACTCGAGTACCATTTGTGCCAAATGGTAAACATCTCTTTCCAATTTAGGGGAAGAGATACCCTATACTCAAGCTCAACAAAAACAAATTTCCATACTTGGATGGTATAATTGCATTCGAAAAAAAAGCACTTTTGAGTTTCCTCCACCTCGCAACACAAAGAACATATTGAAGGTCCTTGGATTCCTCTTCTCTTTAAATCATTCATCATCAATAACTTCCCATGCATCATGATCCAACCAAATATGTTCACCTTTGGAAATCCATCTTCTCCTCAAATGTGGTTTCAAAACATTGAATGAGGAGGTTGAGGAAGCTCCTTTAGATTCAACATGTACTTGATTTTCACAAAATATTCAATACCAAGAGGGCCTTAGCCTTGACGACCATGATTGGATTTAGCCATTAGGGCCACTCCATGGAGGGAGGAAATAAGATAAGACATCTAATTAGTCAAATGGATTGGAGGAGATAAGTCTTTCCACCCTTTCCATTGATTGGATTTGAACTCATCCTAGTTGGAGAGGTCAAACGATGAATAGATTTCCAAAGACACCAACGATTCTCTCAATTTAGCTAAAGCTTGCTAGTAAATAAGAAGAGCTTTTCCCATTATTCCATGTTCCCATATCTTAATCAATTCTCCATTCCTAGGAACCCATGTTAGATGAGATTAAATGATGGGTGTTGCCACACTACATAATTTCCAAAAGGGGGAACCTCTTTCTTTTGTAAGGGGATGATCTAAGCACGTTTCCTACTAGCATGGAAGTATTTTTTAATCATGACTAGCTCCCACTACTGAAAATTTCCCAAAATCAACCTCTACAAAATTTTTGCCCCTAACGCTAAGTTCATTAGAGTTGGGTCTTTAATATTTAGCCTGCCATTTTCCTCTGAATCTTTAATCGTATTCCAATTTACTAGGTGGAATTTTTCGGTGTTCGTCATTCCTCCTTGCCATAGGAATTTCCAGATCTCTTTCTCAATTTGATGCAATATTTCAATTGGTTCCAAGCTCTAATATATAGGTAAAGTTGATAAAATTGATTTTATTAACACTGCTCTACTTGTAGGATTTAACCATTGGGATCCCCATTGTTGCATTCTATTTTTATTTTGTTAATGACATTCTGCCAAATTGCCGAAGAAAAACTGCCAGTTGAAATTGTTATTCCCAACTACTTAAATGTCATCCAGTTTAAGACATATGAAAATTCTAAAATCCTAGAAATGTTTCACATCTATTGAGCGGGCACATTCAACCCATAAATATGGTTCCCACCCCCATAAATATGGTTTCCCC
The DNA here is from genome assembly GCA_009831015.1 of Picea engelmannii. Taxonomy (NCBI): domain Eukaryota; kingdom Viridiplantae; phylum Streptophyta; class Pinopsida; order Pinales; family Pinaceae; genus Picea; species Picea engelmannii. Next base: position 353,067 of record ML780976.1, read on the forward strand.
CCTTGTTAATATGAACGCCTGAAGCACTAAAAACTTCGTCCAACACTGCTTTAATTGGCTATAATAGACAATGTCCCCCCCATGAGGAGAGTGTCATCAACAAACTGAGAGTGGTTAAGTTTTTTAGCTCCTCTAACAATAAAAATTACTTGAATATTGCTAGCTATCCTCTCTTGCTCTAATCTTCGACTCAATAATTTGCCATGACGAGTCTAGGCATTTGATATTATCTCCAATGCTTTTGGATCATGCAACTAGAGAGGATTGAATATGGAAGGGATGGGTTCAATATCTTGATGTAGTTGAAAAGAAAGTGAAATTGGATTATGGTTAGAGATGTTAGATGGAATAATGTTAGAAGTGATAATCTGGTTACCAATGAGCAATAAGTCATCGTGAATTAGGAAATGATCTAGCTTGGATGCTACATGCCTTGGGCCCAACATCCTATTCATCCAAGGGAATTTTGATTTTTTTATCTCTATATCTACAAGATCCCAATCATACATTAGATCCTCAATGTACTCCCTGAGTGGATCTCTCACTATGCTTCCCCGCCTCTTTTCATTGTTTGTTTAAACTATGTTGAAATCTCTTGCTATTAATATACTACCCTTATTATACTCAATGTCATTCATTGCATACAAATGATACCAACATTATTCTTTTCTTGTATAATAAACAAGCACATAAACATTGTGTACTTGGATTCTTTTTCTCGAGGCATGATGGGTGAGACTTACTAACATTGAATGCTAAGTACTATGAGAATGAACTAACTTGAAGACTAAATTATCCTAAAGTGTGCATATACATCTCAAGGCTTGTCTTTCTCTTATCAATATACCTTTTCTCAACCTTCATTGTTTCTTTCTTATTTCTAACATCTAAGATTCTTCAAATTTAATCTCCTAGATGAGAACTACAACTATTTTTTCTAGATATGATTAAATCTCTCAATGAATCTTCTTTGAACTTGTTGCCAATCCCCCTATGGTTCAAGGAGATTGGTTTTATTATTTCAAATTTAAAGGTTTCAATCTACCACCCGTGAGACCCTGAGACGACTTCTGTGTTTTAGGGATTTTGACTGAAATAATTTTAACTCCACTTCCAAAGGATCTTTTAATGGAGGTCTGGAGCCCTAATGATTTTTCCTTTGTTGCTACTGCTTCTCGCTTTTCTTTTAGGGTTCTTCTTCTTGGTATTTTCTAAAGTATTTCTTCTTCAAGTTCTTCATCATTCTCTCCTCGTTGATGAAGGGATTTTTTCCAAGTGGGAACTCCATTGGGATGAGTGGATGGTTTCCCTGAAACTGGATCTTGAGTATCCTATTTCTCTTCCTTTGACTCTTAGAAATTTCCAAGCTTTTAGAGAGTCCATTTGAGGCTTAGGGAAGATGTGCTGAACAAATTGCATAGGAGCAAGAAGGGGGGAAACCATTGGTTGAGAAGGGGAAGGATCGATTGTGGCCTAAGAAGATACTTAAATGGAATCATTTGGTTCTTGATCAATTTGGGAAAAAACTGCAAATTTATTCACTGAAGGGTTTACCTTTTCTTTATTACGAAAGTAGGAAGAGGGGTCGAAAGAGGAAGGAGGGACAATTTGATCGGCACTTGATTTTTTCTTAACATATTGCCATTCATCCCGTTTCTCTAAAGGAGCCTAGATTAGAGCTATGAGTTTGCAATCCTTTGCAAAATGTCCATATTCATGACATGCTTTGCATTTGAATGAGAATTGTTCATAGACCAACTTCTGTAAATGATTCTAGTCACGCAGGGATAAATTAATCTCACATGGAAAACTTTTTTCCAAATCTAATTCCACATAGATTCTAGCACATGCAAACATCCTAGCCTTAGGCATAGATTTATTAATGAATTTTCCCAATGTGTCATGACTGAATTCCAGGGCAACATTGCTCCAATGGTGAAGAGGAAGGTGGGTCAAATGAACCCAGATAGACGTCGTAGTGGGAATGATAAATTTATGATAGAAATTTGACATGCAATGGTTGAGATACATCCCTCTTGATCCCATGAAATATGGTCTATTCTAGATACATGGTCTTTGTCTTCCTTTTCAAATAAAAGTTTGTAATGCCCACAACCAAAAAAATAATAGGTAAGGGTACCTTGAATCATTGCCATCCATTTTTTTTGCATCAACAAACCCATGGCTCTTGGAGATGGCCATAGTCCATTAGATTATTTGATGAGGCCATGCTCTACTAGTGCTAAGGCTTTAAGGCGAGACGCCGCAGGGGGAAGCTTAACAACTAGGTTTTGATTTTCTTTCCTAATGAACTTAGAGGGCACGAACTTCGAAGGAGATTTATTCAGAGAGGCCACTAGAGCCTAAAAGGTCACGACATCGACATACTGGAGGGGATTTTCCCCTCCCAGATCCATGTCTAGGAGGGACAAACCAATGAAAGAGAGTGGCAACAACGAACACATGGGAGGCTAAGGAAGGTTTTCAGGCTAAGAGAGCAACACCAATCTTCTTCTTACGTTGACATTCAATGTCATAGATTCTCTTCTTAACCGCCTAAGCTACAACCAATTTACAATTTAAAATTTATATATCGTTTAAATTTATTTATTTATTAATAATATTTTTTTTACTCTATTTCATATGTAGAGCCTAAGTGGACCTGATGGTTAAGAACATGTGTTTCCTCCTAGAAGGTCACATGTTTAAATCCAAAAGAAGATAAAATATGTACACTTCTGTAGACTTAAGTAATGAAATCACTAGAACAAAAAAAAATCTCATATACTAATTTAGTGTCTATCTTAGTTGTCACCTTAAAATTAAATTATTATTAAATGAAGATAAACAAGAATCCTTAAACCCCTATCTTAATTGTGACCTTAAAATTAAATTATTATTAAATGAAGATAAACGAGAGTCCTTAAACCCTTGCAAAGCTTTTGTTGCAATAGAATCTATACTAAGTAATACATTAGTATACATATGGGAGGGAGACTTGTCCCACCTTTGATAAAGTGGGTATTCTTCATTGATACTCTTCAACAAACTGTTTTATTAATCTGGAAGTCCTCTCTACTCTAACGTGTAATAAATTCATTGGTTATAACTTTATTGAAGAACGGGTATGTGGAGCATTTCACGGGAAGTGTGATTAGATTGGACTTCACCATAATCGAAAGTGTAATACATTCATTAGCTATAGCTTTATCGAAGTATGGGATTATGTGATAGACATCACCTATAACTTTATTGAAGAATGGGACAAAAATATATAATTTAGTTTAATACAATGTCTATCACAGAATGAGACAAAAAGTATGTAATTTAGTTTAATATAATGTTCAAATTTTGTTAATGGAATTTGGTTTGGTGAGATAAAGGGAGGAGTTTTATTTTTAATTTTTTAAATAATTTAATATAATATTTTGAGCTATTAAATATAATTAATAAATTTGAAAAGTTTTTAAAACGAAATTGAGTATGAAGAAATACATATATATTTAATTACGTTTATAAAAAATTATAAAACAAAAAATTTATTTTTTTATTTTTTATTACAAATATAAAAAAATATTATTTTAAAAATCAAAATTATTTTTATATAATTAAAAAAAATAACAATACATTCTTATTTCTTTTACAATTTAAAAAAAATAAAAAACACTCGGTTTTATTTATTATATTATTTACCAATAAACATTATATATATGATTTGTAAAAAAATTAAATTTCATTTACAAATTATCCTATCATAAATAATTTGATAACTCAAATTAATTAATTTAAAAGGTTTATAATTTTGATAAATGAAAGTTAGTCATTCTCATTGTTATCATTATGAAATTAAATACATTCAAATTCATAAAAATAAAAATAAAAAAATAATATATAAAATAAATACAAATTAAAAAAAATAAAAATAATAAAATAATAAAATAAATACAAATTAAGAAAAATACAAATAAAAAAATAATATATAAAATAAATATAAATTAAAAAAAAAATTGAAATTATTTAAAAAAAAAATAAAAATTTAAATATATAATTAAATATACAATTTTCATTATGTTTAAAATGGATGGTTTGATTTTTTTATTATATTTCATTAGTCAAAATATTCTTTAAAAAACATTTTGTTGAAAATAAATAAATAAGAAATTATAATAAATTGGTATTACCATTATACCTACTATATTTCTTGGTCTTGGAGTAAGATCTAAAAGCGATTTTGATTAGTTAAGAGTTTGCTTTCCTAGGACTTAAATAGGTTAACTAGACCAACAATAATAGTGGAAAAGTCTATTTTCCATGCAGTTTGTGCTAAATTCTTTAATAAAGTCAAAATATCATAATAGTGTAAGAAAATAATTGACACTCTAGCTAGCGTTATATAGTAATCACACTAAGAAAAGTAAATATTTTCTAAGGCCACATGCCCTCTCATGGAATTCTAATAATAGTGTAAATATTTTCTAAGGCCACATGCCCTCTCATGGAATTCTTGATTCAGAGGCTTTGGAGAGTTGTTGTGATGAGCCTCCTCTTGATAGTTTCGAGCTTCCATGCGAGCACTTATGTCTTGAAGCTGTTGACGCACCTTTGCCAGCTGCTCCAAAATCCCCCCTTCTCCTCTTCACTATCCAACAACATTTTTCCTAGGAAGGTTTTAATATGCTAGTAGAGATCGAAGGTTTTGAAGTACTTTGTCTCTCTTTCCGTTGAACTTCCCATGTTAGGAACCCAATTGCCAATTTCGACATCTATCTCACAGTTGGGAACATTGGCGTGCTCTTGGAGAACTACATCTTCCACCATGACGAGTGCACCCTGAATTTGCAGGGGAATTCAATCTTGAAACTCATTGGCAACACATGACATCTTCCTGTGCAGATTGCAACACTCTTGGACTAGAGGGTTTAGGGCTTATATTGCTGGAGGATGAGGGGTCAGGAGGGCCTCTGCACCCACATCGATATCCCCTGGAGTATCCACGAGCGAGTGACATTAAGACTACCTGGATAACAAGCACAAGGGTGAGCGGATGGAGGAGATAAACCCATAAATAGTGAGTGGTCTCCCAAAAACTCAACGCCTTGCATCTAAGAAGATCGATGCTCTCCGTAATTATGCCACCCCAACTTAAAACTATGATCCCCGGAGAGCGAGAGCACCATTTGCAATTGTGATGTTGCGTCGTGGGAAGAACTCTCATCATACCCAGGTAGTGTGAATTAACATTCATGTCCATCATAAAGCCATAATACACAGAGGCAAGATTTCTAGTACCTACTAGCTTTTGGTATGATGTTTTGCATAGACTTCTTTTAATTTTTATATACATCGTGATTTCTACCATCTAGGTGGTAAGACTGTGTGTCACCATCAGTCCTCACCGTCCCATGTCTTGAGTAGTGTGAATTAACGTTCATGTCCATCATAAAGCCATTGTACATTAAGACATGATTTCTAATACCTACCAACTTTTGGTATGATGTTTCACATAAACTTCTTTTAATTCCCATATACATTACGATTTCTACCATCCAAGTAGTAAGCCTCCTTGTTGCCATGAGTGCTCATTGTCCATGTCTCAAAGGGATAGTACCATCCTCATGTCCCACTCCTATCAATGAAGCTGGTTAAAGCTAATGCAATTGTAAGAAGTATTCAAATTCACTTCAATTCACAAGTAAAGTTATGATTCACTCCCAGCAAAAACAACATATACAGTAATAAATAGTTTGTTTTATCGGAAGATATTCGAGTGTATCTCCACTCAGGCTAAAGGGCTTGAAAACTCTATTTTATTTTTATTTTTTTATAACTAATGAATTAATAATGAATAGTAATCTACAAATCTAAAGCAATTTTATGTTATAAAATACATGTATGTTTGCGTTTTATTAAGACATTAAATCATGTCAAGATTCTCAAGCTTATCCTGGTGTCCATTAAAATTCCTTTTAATCTTCGTGGACAGCAGAAAGTCTATGGTTACAGGTAGACCGAGGAGAGAATTGTGCAGGGCAGCGGCGTGGATGATGGGGAATGGCCATGCGCGCTTACATCACTGAACACACGTGAAGCGACGATAGATCCTTCCACCGCCATGCACGGACTCGGAATTGGTTGTTCTTCAAATCTGACCCGTTTTTTTATTTTATCTTAAGCATTTACGTAATACACAGAGACGGCGCGTGATGGTACTTAATCAATTAATAATGCTGTTGGCGTGGGGATATGGAGAAGAAAACTTTCGCGGAAGGATGCGGGATTTCGTGAACTTGTCCGTTCAAACCACGACGGAACTGAAAGAGGCAGGTGGCAAATTGCAATACCTTTGTCTTCATGTTTGGTGGGGCTTTGAGAAAGGCGCTTTGCCACTGGCAGAATGTATTATATACGGGGGATTTTGGGGGAAGAAAACGATATTGGATTTGTCTGGATAGATGAATCATCTCATCTTATTGAAAGAAATGTTGAAAGAAATGTCAAGAGAGTACCTGGTTTTTGATAAGAGCGGTTGCTCTGAGAGAATAATTCTGTTTCAAGTCAGAGATTTCACTGTTTCTGCCTTTGAGATCGATGGGTTTCAGCATGAGGGAAATGGGTTTAAGGAGGCCATGGCGTTGGGTGTTGGTGCCTTGGAGAATGCAAAGTTGTCTGGAGGTCTGTCCATACCATTTCTGGAAGAAGAGTTTTCTTGGGCTTCTTCATCCTGTGAAGCTGCAGCTTCTGTGGCTGACCAGAAGAAGAAGCAGCAGCAGCACGTAGAGATGGCAGACGACGAGGAGAGCAATTGTTACAGTGGAGAAAATAGAGATGAAATTGAAGCTCTGTTAGATTTAGGGGATACGTTGGCTGACACTGCAGATTCAATGGAGGTTCCAGACCATAGAGGCCAGAGGATTGAAGAAAAGTTTGAGATGTTAAGAAATTTAGTTGGTGGAGACTGGATGGATACAGTTGAGGTGTTGGATGAAGCCATTCGGCGTGTGAAGAGACTGCAGATGGACCTCAAGAATCTGAACGACAATCGTGACATATGAAATATGTTATGGATGCTTTAGTTTTTCTCAGTTTTTTAATATGGCAATGCTAGAATTGTGTGTTATTCATAGAGGTACTAAGGGACGTATTTAGAGTTGGAGGCATTGCTTGCAGCATTCTGTATGTAAATCCTAAATAATTTATGTATGCAGAAAGCAGAAATGGAATTTTTGGTTAAAAGCTAGGTGTTTCTCTAATTTAATATGGCCCTGTTTAGCTATTCTATAAAATGGTTTTTTTGGAATCAAGGTAACATAAATCTGTAAGAAATTATTAATTTTTTTTGGATTTAGTATAAGAGATAACATAAACATGTAAGAAATTACTATTTTTTTTTTGGATTTAGTATAAGAGAGGTATTCTTATTGTTGTTTATTATAAAAATTGTGTTCTTATGTTGTTTTTTTTCAAAGTGTAGATAAGTAGAATAAAATAATATATAATTTTTATATGATAATTATAATATTAGAGTTGTGTGTTCTTATGTTTTTTTCAAAGTTTTATCCAAAATGTAGATAAGTAGAATAAAATAATATCTAATTTTTATATGATAATTATGATATAGTATAAGAGTTGTGTGTTATGTTTTTTTCAAAGTGTAGATAAATACAATCAAATATTTTATATATATTAAATCTTAGAATTTTTAGGGTATAAAGTTGGTCAATTGTAAGGTTTGAAGCTATTATAATGACATGGTATAAGGTAGGTTAATTGTAAGGTTTGAAGTTATTATAACAATATGCTTGTTAAGAGTTTA
>ML780976.1:390642-410866 GCA_009831015.1 Picea engelmannii
AAAGGGATACAACAATTCCTACTCATCCATAGTTTGCAAGAAAACGAAATCCAATGATGAAGAGGATATTCGACCAATTGATGAAATTTTCAAATCTTCTAAGAAACAAAGAGTGAAGGGTTGAACCCCTCTGGGTAAACCATCACCAAAACAAATTAACAATAGAAATGATGACCCTAGTGGACACAATGTAGCATCAACAAGGAATAAACAATTTTCAATCCCTCTGGATGGAGGAAAAGATGATGACAAGGAAATTGAAGATGTTCTCAAGTTTGCAAAGAAACACAAACCTAGAATCTCAAGAACCCCAAGCATAGTTCTTCCCAGACCTTCTCATAATGAGTTTGATGAAAAACATGGACCTAATATCTCATTCACCGAGTCTACTGTTAAAGCACCAAAAAAATGAAGCTAAAAATGAAGAATCATAAAATTAAGAAGTTGAAACAAGAAGTGATAGAGTTGTCTATCTTGAACAGGTACATAGAAAAAGGAAAATGAACAATTGAATATATAGAGCAAGAAATTCCAGGAGGAAATCGAAAAGATCCAATCAGAAAGCTACTGGCTGAGGATATAAAGATGCAGAAGAAGATTATGAACTCTAGTAAGCTATAATAGAGGAGGCACAATGAAAGAATAATTGGGGCAAAAGGAGGTCTTAACATTCTGATCGATGCGAATGGACTCTCCTAGATAATCACAAGATGTTTCCGTTTTGGATCAAATTTTGAGTTCTCAAGGATTCCTTTTACATGAGGACATGCAAGTAGATAGGTGAGGGGGATATGTTGGCCTCCCAATTTGCAACATTTTGATACCTCTTTTCTCCATTATTAACCCACCTCTATACCTAAACCTAACCTTGATATCATAAATTTTCATGCCTTCAAGAATAAAAACCTTCCCAACAAGTACTTTGATGTGATAATTGTTTATTTCATTATATTTCCTAAGTTGTTAATGAATTAGTATGAGATTTTAAGAGAAGTTTACTAATGAAGAACATTAGCTCTATTATTGTGCCTCCAGTTGTTCCCGTACCTAGGTTTGTAGGTTGAAATATGCATGCTCATCCAAATCAAGAATGATCACATGGGTTTTGGAAGGTTAGCTCCCAGCATGGTTTGCGCCCAAGTTGCACGTGGTAGTCTCCAATCATGATTAAGGGTTTTCCAGTGAAAAAATGTGTTGAAATAGAAGCAGTGAACTTTCAGGAATATTTTTGGGAAAACGAAGAAGAATTTGAGAAATCTAGAAATGGGTTTTGTGAAGGATGGTTTCAATTAGGTCTCATGTGGGAGTATTCTTGAAATCTAACATGATTAAGGATATAAGGAAGTTTTCACAATTTGGATTTGCCCAATTTGATTTTGCGGGCTGTTTTTCAAGATATTCAACAAACTTCAGTTTAGATATTTGGCTATGGGAGGCTCCACAAATAACACATGACATCAAGACATGATTTGGTTTGTTCTTGGGAATGTAATGTATTGGATCATAAATGATGGTTATGTTTAATTTAAGCTGCTAGAGATCACCATGATTTGTTGTTCACCTCTGTTGGAAAACAAATGTATTGGTTAATATGCACACTATGATTTCATACTCTGTTTTAATACAAGCATTCATTATGTAATCTCGTGGTGTTATCTTGATATGATACTGTAAGTTTTAAAGGCTTGCTACTGGTTGGAAAGGGCCCACCAACCCACGACACAAAGCCTATCTTGTATCATTGATAGGATAGTTTTCTTTTTCTACAACAATAGTTAATTTCATTGACGATTTCATATGTTAGTATCCGATCTCTTATGTGCAATAAACGATTTCATAATTGTAGTGAGTCTTTAACCTATAAATGATTCATAGAATTAACTGTGTTCTCCTCATTATAGTTTATGGTATTTGAATTGGTAGCTCACTTCAACTCTGGGGATAAACTTATGAATGCAATGGTTCCTTCTCAAAGGACAAGGTTTTAGAACTTAAATAGTTTATTGTTGTATTACTGCATTTCCCTTCTAGTATAGATTTACAAAGCCTTGATTTGGGTTATCAATAATGGTTTATTTTAAAATATAAAATATCAGAATGTTTGTCACTTCTTCATACACAACCAAATGTATCAATATTGGTGATAATACCTAGTTAGAGTCTCCTCTTTTCACGTAGACACATTGTTTGGATGCAAAAGTGCAACAACACTATTTAGGTCTATCATGCTTGATGTGTTATTTGTGAGTGCAAGTGCATGAGACTTAGGTCAATCAAGAGTCTTGTGATTTGCTCCTAAAGCTGGTAAATTCCAACTTAGGTCAATAAAAAACATACATGAGGGTTTGAGTAACCTCATCTAGCTGACTGATTTGAATTCCAATTTGGGTAAATTCTATATTTGCTTTTACACAACATATTTCTTCTGAACTTGATCATTAGTTGGTGTTTGAATTTATTTTTATAACCATCAACTAATAATGAAGATGGGATGAATCCTATACATGTGCATGCATAGACCAATGATATGGACATGACCACATGCATATCCATGGTATTTTGTTCATGCTCAATGCCAATTGTATGGATTGAGTGAAGTTGTTTGAAATTCCTTTCTGCCTGATTGTTTTTATGCTTTGATGAGTGGTTTGTAGAGTGAGTGTGGTTTAATTATCCTCTGAGAAGATATAATATTTTAGACTTCCATCTTTTACCTACACATGTTGTGTATACAACTGACAAGTTTACGAATCGGATTGACACATAAAACAGGTTTATTAACGACAATTAATTGACCCAACAACGATATCTTTAGTGTAAAAATTTTCATCTACACAAGTAAAAGAAACCAATGTGATAACATATACCTCTTGATGTGTGAGGTTACGAGAAAAACTGTATAATGGAAACACATTAAAGTTTCTTGTTTAGAAGTGAGAGAGGGTGTGTTGTTAAGGGGAACCTAGCCTTAGAGAGAGAAAGTAGTTCTACCTGATCCACAATGTGAGGTGAAATTAATCTATAATATTTTTGATGAAGATATATCCATGCTTGGGTAAATGTTTATTTAGTCAGGTATAATATGAAAGCATAATATTTGTGACATGATACATCCGATGTTATGTCACAATACATCTAGAAATGAATTCTTCTTTTTTCTAAAATATATGATGAAGGAACATTGCTTTGTTGAGTACCCACAATTGCGATAAATGAAGCCAACTAGAAGAGGGTCTAGAACACATCGATAGTGCATTTCCTATAAGCCCAAACTAATGTCTCACAGAAAGGATGGAAAAGTGTTGTATATGTTCACTAGTCTTCAATTGGATTTGGAATATGATCATCACAACATATGAATTCTCCACAATGTCATGATGAGCTATGGTTGAGCATGGGAGAAACCATATGGTAAAAAAATCATAAGAAAAATCTCATCTAGATTTGGAGTAGTTAATCAATAATGATAATGGGAAGCAACACTTTGAGTATGAACCAACACAATGTGAATAAATGTGTTGAAGTTGAATGCTGGAAGGAACCATGTAATCAAGAATAAATGATGAAAACCCCTACTACATATGAGAGCATCGCCCATGATGGAAATGTAGCCAAGGTATTAGGCCTCTAAATATAGCTCCCAAAGTAAATATGTCATTGCTGATAGTAGTGTATTTGTTGGAGAAAAGGAAATAATGACTCCCATAAACCAAAACGAGGTATGGAGAACATTGATGGATGTATGGACTCAGATTGGACTCAATGGCCGATGTCATGATGGGGTTTGACATTGTATTTTCTTTGAGCATAGCATAAAATGACGTCAATCTAGGGCAATGACCATAATATTTGGAACAAATCACTCAACCAGGCGTCATCATAAAGACTGGGATGGGAGTGATGCTAAAATGTACTGGTGACCATAGATGCAAAGGCATATTAAAAGTATGAGTGTGACTATGAGACTAGGTGACAACCCTTAATGGATGGGATAAGTCATTATTCATATGCCAAGGTGACAAGGTTGCTTTAATGGAAAAAGATAGGACTCAAGGCATCCACAACAATGTAGGAATTATCCCCTAAATTTATAGAGCATCAACTTCATCTCTGTCTTCTCCACTGTCACAATCCTTTCCTACGGTTCAAAACCATATGGTGCATGTCTCTTTATTGTAATGTAAAGAAAAAAACGTTATTTTGTTCTTTATAAAAAACAAAACTCAAAAACATGAAATGGAAAACAAAAAAATTTAAAACCATATAAAAAAATAAAAAACCAAAAAGGGGAAATAAATTAAGCTTTCATATTATTGGATTAAGCATTGATTTCAATGCATGTAGTGATTATTATCGCCCTCACATATAGCATCAAAATTGTGTACCTTGTCCTACATTGTTGTGGGTGCCTTGAGTCCTATCTTTATTTCTGTGTGTTTTCTTAAGGGAATCCATGAACATCTTGCAAGATACACTAAAATAACATGTGGGAATTTCATAATTTAAGGAGAAAGTAACTTATGGATAACTGAAAGATTACTCAATGATCAAGGATTGGTCAAGAAGATGTATTCTGGAAAAGGTGACCCAAGTATTGTTGAATAAATTATTGTCATTGATGTCAAAGGTGAGTAAGTATTCAAATATAAATGTGACTTTAATAAATGCAAAAGTGGAAAAGTTAAGTGGAAGTGGAGTTTATGTAAAAGTGGAGTAAACATGAAAGTGGATTAAAAAAAAGGTAAAAGTGAAAGTGGAGTTTACGTAAAAGTGGAGCAAACATGAAAATTGATTAAAAAAGGTAAAAGTGAAAGTGCACATGGTATTTTCACATGGATTTAAAACCCATGGTATGTTAAAAAGTGAATTAAAAGTAAAAAAGGGGAAAAATTAATTATTATTTAATACAAGTTGTGACTTTTCAAATGAATATGACTTTTCATGAAAATCTTATGGTAAAGTATAAATGGAGTAGAGGGTTATGATAAAAATGTGTGCGTGGGTGAAAATATAATATTCTTATGCATACCATTTGAGGAGTGACGATTGAATATCATTCAAGGAGCGACGATTAAATATTAGCGAAGATCAAATATGGTGTTCTAGAAAGTAAAACTTGTAAAGGAAGATCTGAGGTAGAAGTAGAAGAAGAATCAAGATGAACTGGAAAAGTTAGAACAAAAACAGAAGTAGCAAGCACATAGAAGATCCAGTGAAAGAAGAAGTAGCTGCAAGCACATAGCATATTTAGTGAAAGAAGAAGTAGCGAGCACATTGCAGATTTGGTGAAAGAAAAAGGAGTGAGTGATCCTACAAACAACAGAGGGGATTGGTATCTCTTGTAGGTCGAAGCCTACAAACAACAAAGAGGATTGGTGTCTCATGTATGTCGGTGCCTACAAACAACAAAGAGGATTGGTGTCTCATGTATGTCAATGCCTACAAACAACAGAGGGGATTGGTGTCTCGTGTAGGTTAGTTCCTACAAACAAAAAATGGGATTGGTGTCTCTTGTAGGTTGGTGCCTACAAATAGCAGTGGGGATTGGTTTCTCTAGTATATTGGTTCCTACAAATATTTGTAATCTTAGTTTGGTGATCTAGGAGGATCCAAAACATTCAAAAAAGGTCCAAGAAGATCTAGAACGCCCACAAAGGTCCAAAAGGATTAAAAAATCTCAAAATCTGACTGTCTGAAAATGATCTAAAATACTACATCATTGTGTAGATCTTGACGATAGCTTTCCAACGACATAAAAATGGCCTCAAACGAAGTTCATATGGAAAAGTTATGGATGGTCAAATTTCAAGTCAAACTAGGTAAAAGTCAAAGCGTCAAAGGTGACACGTGTCACCATTGCAAGGGTGACACCTGACATGATCGTATAGGATGTATAGTGCTGATATGGAACACCGTACATCCAACTAGGTAGGTGACGTAACATGTCAAGTTGGTAGGTGATTAGGTAATTCGTACAGTCCAGGTGGACCAATCATGTTTTGACACATGGTACAGGGGAGCCAATAAGATAATTCCACGTGGTAGTCCCTCATTGGCCTATTATGGTTAAGGTTATATAAAATTTTTATGGGAGTTCGGAGGATCGAACCCATGACCTCCCAAGACCTTACACAAGTCCTTCTACCACCACACCACCACATTGTTTCTTAACCATATATGTTGGCAATAATATTTAACCTCGGTCAAAGGTTTATCCGATGAAAAAAAGGGTTGAGGGACTAGCCCTCGACCCATTGTATGAGGTTATATGTATTGTAATTTGACCACACATATGTTCGCACAAAGGGGATATTAAAAACTTTGGTTATAAACCATAACAAACAAACCATATATATACCATACATTATAACAAAGCACCAACATAGGAGGGGATCACAGAGGTTTGAACCTACGACCCCCCCCAATATAATTCCAGGCCTTAAATATTGCGCCAAAGGTTCCTCTTGTTAAGGCATGCCCACTAACTAATATTTATTTCCTACCTAAAATTCCAGATGGAGGTTTGGGCCACCCACGCTCTATTTATGGGCACAGATCCCAAGACAAAACATATCCCAATGTTGGTGCAGATCCCAATGCAGACACAGATCTTGAGGCCATGTATGGTATGAATTGCATATATTTGCATGTAGGGAGAGGAGCCTAATTTGGCATTCTCTCGATATGTGTTCCATGAGGTACTTTTTCCATGTTGATTAATTCGGTTGGCTGTCATTGACGTCAACCCTTGAAGAAAGTCTGACAGCAAATTACGGTAGCCCCAACAATATGATTAAGGGACTTCAGATCCCAACATTGAGATCCATGATTACCTTGCATGTTGTGTACACTTCCTAAAGCATTGTGATATGCCTAGGGAATTGTAAGACATGCATGGGGGGTTGTGACATGACCATACACACTCTTTGATGCCACATGTGACACATCATTACTCATTTTGAGGGGTTGACTTACTCACTTGGACCATTTCACCAAGGTTGTTGCATTTGAGGTGAAAAAGTGCCTACCTTCCACATATTTGTCATATTTTGAGGAGGACAATGAACGATTTAGAGAAGCAACCCACCTTGGGAGGCATCCAGCTCACATGTGTGGACATTTTGAGCATCTCTTGGAGTATTTTAAGGGGATGAACCTCCTATCTTATTGGATCCACATGTGTATTGTGGATCATTTTGAGGAATTTTTATATTATTTTGATGAGGTTGACCTCCCTATATTAGGGAATATATTGTATTTTGACCATGTTTATCACACTTTTGAGGATAATGTCTACTTGATATTGTTACACATATTTTAAGGGCGACCTAAATTTAGGAGCAATTATCTTTTGATAGAGTGCCCATAATTCCATTAGATTCAAAATGGCCATGGGATTTCCAAAATGCATGGTCATAATTGAAATTCGGGAAAAAATTGTTACAATTATGGTGCTTTTAAAATATGTCACAAGAATATCATCGCCAAATTTTTGACCACTTGTTTGAGGACGTGCCACTGTCTTGATGAATGGTTTACATGTGGGACACATTTCTTGGAGGGAACCCACTTTGTAGAGGCATATGTCTTCATCTATTGTACATATGGCATTAGTCCACCATATTTTATTCCTCTTAGGTTTGTTAGAGGATATTAGTTTTTTGAACATAGATCTAGGGTTTTTAGAGATCTATTGCTATTTTATAGTAGATGTTTTTGAGCTCTTCATCTATAAATAAGAGCCTCCTCCTCATTTGTAAATTAGTGGTTGGAAGCTATTGGCATAAATCTGTTTTTTCGCTTGTCTCTTGTTTAAGGCTCTTGTGGTCATAGATGATCAACCTTTCTTGAAATGCGACAAATGAATCTTGAAGCATACTTGTAAAGGTTTTATTGTAGGTTTGAAATTATCAAAGACTATTTGGGCACCATATAGGAGTGACATTACTACATAGAAGAGGTAAGTTTTATCTCTTATCTATTTCCTGAAGTATGTGAGTCTTTTCCCTATTATTCCTTGTGAATAAAAGCAACATTGATTCCCTTTCAGGTAGAATCACTCCCTAGTAGTTTTGGAGGTGGTATGATTCTTGAAAGCCCCTCCCTCCCTTCCAATACTTGTAGTGAGTCTTTTTCTAGATCTAGGACTTGTAGAATCTTGCTTGGAAAACCCTACTTACCCTTTATATCCTTTAGAAGAATCACCCCCTCTAGGTGCATTTTGATCCCATAGCCCAAAACATTACAAAGAACTAGTCTTCTTCCCTTCTCAGCCAACCTAAAAAATAAAAAAATCATCCTCCTTTTTACCTTTTCGTTTTTTGTTTAGCAATCTGAAATTTATTGCCGAAAATTGTCTTAGAAATCATATTATATTTGAGCCATAAAACCCCCCAAAATATACCTTAAGCTTGGCTATTTTTCCTCAAACACATCATTGAAAATTCCTCCCAAAATCCTAATACATATTTCTTGATTGGGGACGTTGTTATGTGCTTTATTTCAAGATATTAATAGGGCATTGGTTTCTGGTTTATATCTGATTTGTTTCATATCTAAAAATCACATAAATTAGTTTTGAATTCATTCTAGTTATCAAAAAGGAAAATTGTCCTACTTTCTAGGATTTTCTAGCATACAAATCCTAGATGTTTTGCTTGTTTATGCCTCTTTCTTTCTTGTTTGGAAATCTATTAAAAAACACTTTAAATTTGTTCCTTAAATCTGAAATTTATTCTTAGAAACGTCCTATATACATATTTACATTGATCTTGAAGAATCTAGGCTTGAAACCCCAGACGTCTAGCTTGTTTGCCCTAGTTTGCACATTATTTCATCTTTAGTTGAGGGTATTTGATAAGTTGATTTGAAATATGAAATTTCTCTTGAAATAACATATTAAAATCATGTCTTAACATATTAAAATCGTGTCTTAAATCATCTTACATGTTTACTTGGAAAATCTACTTCTCCTTGTTGAATATCTAAATAGATTTGCTATATTTGAAGCCTAGTTTGTAACTTGTTGCATCTTTAATTTTGGGTTGTTTTAGATCGCTTTTAAATCTTGAATTTATGTATTAAATATAATTAATACATAATTGTATTGAGTCATTTACTCATTTCATACAAGTGTGTTGAATTTCATAACATAATCTTAAGTTTTCTTTCATTTATTTAGCCTTGTATTGCATTGATTAATTTTTAAGGCTAAATTAGAAATACAATTTAAGTGGTGAAATTAAAGAATTTAATCATACACATTAAATTGGATAATAATAACATAACTAAGCTTTCTCTTTCTCCCACTATACACTATAACACATTGATCTTAATTGACCTTAGGGAATCCCCTCTTCACTCAAAATATCTATAGTCTAATGTAAGAAAGGCAAAGCCACTGAGGTGATAATGGTGGCTTTCCTAGACTCTCCCTTAGGGTCTCAACCTTTTGCTTACTAAATTTTACATGTAGTGATAACTTGAGAGATATTAGGTCCTAGAGTAAGACCTAAAATTGCTTCTGATTGGCTAAGAGCTCGTTTTTCTCAGATATAAGGAAACATGTTAACGACCCAAGACCCATATGCATTTGGCAAGAGTGAAAGTCTACCCCCTTATAAACCACCATCTAGTTATTAACAAACCACCATCTAGTTATTAACAAACCACCATCTGGTTATTTCAATTGACATGATTTTCCTTAAATAACTGTTGAAATATTGTAACTGCAAAGAGTATTCTACTTATTATTATTATTCGAGTCATTTATTTATAGATCAAATCCCCTTTTGTGGATTGATCTTGTCAGGGATTTTGTATGACCAAATCTCCTTTTGTGGATTGGTCAAACCCTAATTGTATTGTGAAAATTAGGAATTCAACCCCCATGCCTAATTAAAGTGGTTTTAACCACTAAGAAGACAAGTTGGCCCTGCCCAGTGAAGAGACACATTTCCAACGCCTACCAACTTGTATAAATAAAGGAAGTCATCGCCTCATTAACACACTCACTCATTCAATCATCCAATGCACAAGTTTGGTAGCTGTAGTTGGGAGAAGAAGGAAGAGAGAGGCACATTGCTCAATGCTAGATATTCTCTAGTGTTTTGGTTTATTGTCTTGGCATTGTATTGGCTATCTATATTAAGGAAGTTTTGCTAAGTTTTCTCCCCCATGAGGGTTTCCCAGGATAAATACTGTGTATCTTGTAATTGTGTTTCTCTCAGTGATCCTACTTATTCTATGGTTATATAGTAAATTAAAAAGAAACCTAATAATAGCTCAAAACTTTACATGGTATCAGAGCTAAGTTGAAGAGAGCATCTTTCACTAGATAAAGAAAAACATCACTGTTGTCGTACAATAAAATTAAGGATTTTTTTTGAAGAGGAATATCAACCTAAAAACCATCTAGAAAAGTGCGCCCTAGCCTAGGGAACTCTTTGACACCTTGAGTGCACCTTTTCAGTGGTCAGATACTCTGGAAAGTCAAACCCTAGTTTTGAATGGTACCAGAAAACCAGAAGTACCAAAAAACCAGGAAACCAGAACCAATACAAGAAGTACTAGTGAAGATTTCCGCAGGTCAAGTTTCAAGGGGAAGAACTTGAATTTTTTGAAATCTAATAGCTCCAACAAACTCGCCTCAACCCAATGCATCTAGTCCCTGGATCAAAATTTCAAAATTTAAAGTTTGAAAAATTAGGGTTTTCTCATAAAACCCTAAGTTGCAGTTGCAGTTTCAGAATCAATTGCAGTATCAGTTGAACTAGAAACTACAGTACTTGTTGTAGTCACCCTTGAAGTTTTAAAAGGGTTGGTAATTATTACTATTGCTACCAGATGGTGCCACTACCTGCAAATACTATCAGAGGCATGTACTCACATATGTTTAAACTATTAAGATTTAAAGGGTATTTGTAGGAGAAGGGATCTCTTGCCATAGATCCAAAAGGATCTCAAGATCCAACAAATTCAGAGGAATAATGCAACCCAGGTTTGATTATTCTGATATGCATCTATTTGTTATGAAATTATTTTGATCTAGGTTGCATGTTGAAGCTATGACCATCATACTAACCTTTGGTCAAAAATTAAATTCAAGGTATTAGATGGATTAAAGTTGAGATCATAAAGTTTATTCTCTAACCCAACTTTCTGTCAAGATAGTATATTGTCTTAGTACATAAGACAAGTTGAAGAATGCAGAATTCATCTTGAGTGAAGGAGACTTGAAAGAAAAGCAACACACTCATTCTCGAGGACAAGACTCCAGGTTCAAGGTTTGATTAATTAAGTTGATAAGATTCAAAGTTGCACATGACAAGTTTATAACTACCCCTTTACAAGTAAACACTATAGTTGAGGTAGTAGTCTTTGAAAAGTATTATACTTAGTAGCATGTGAGCATATTGAGATAAATGATTAATGTAATCATTTACCAGATATAACTAACATCTCCTCTAGGAGAAAATTCTTATGTTGGTTCCAAGTTACAATGGAGGAAGAGTGTTGATCTCATTTCGTATTGTATTTCTTACTTTTGACCTTTGTTTTAGGCAGGTCACAAGTGATAGCTCTAAAGGAGCTATTGTGACGATTATTCATGCTATTGTTTTATTACTATTATCAAAAGAGTATTATTCTTGCATGTTGTTTTATTGACCTTGTTTCAGGTCACAGGTGATAACCCTGAGGAAGGTATAGTGAAGGTTACAAAAGGAAACATATTAGATGAGACATGAAAAATATTATGTACATGACCATATACATTCATTCATGTACCAAAGAAGATGAAGAAGACGCTATTTTTGAGATCCAGAGTATCTCATATGGAGATTGATTGCAAGGATCATAAGGCTCCAAAGTTGATCGAACATTAGAACAAGAACTCACAATAGACTTGTTCAAAGGATAATGAAGACACCTTGATAGAAAGCATAATTCAATTGAAGTATGACTCAACTTTTTATATTTAGACTTGGTATTCAACACCAAGTATACCCTATAAGAGATGATGAAGTCCTTATAGACTCAGAAGAAATCAAGAAGTAATCCCAATCTAAGAAAGGATCAGATGAAGAGACAACTTCCAGGACTGTGAGATAGATGCCATGAGAAGAATAGATCATGGCTTCAAAAAATTCTAGGAGTGATGAAATCTCCAGGGAAGATTCCCTTATTTCAGTGACAAAGAAGGAAGCCAGTCAGAAAGATTAGGATATGGATTTTTCCATGAGACTAGAAGAGAAGTCAATATTGACTTCCAAGATTGATCTAACAGATCAAGCATGTTGTAGATGTACAAAGGATGATGTGTGTCCATAGGATTCTCCCAACAAGAGGGAGAAGACTATGATGAGACACTTACTCCAGTAATTGAAGAAATAGTTCCAATATTCATGAAGACAACCAAAACAACCATGATTCATATATAGTATGAGATGCAGGGGGAGTAATCCCCATATTTAAAATTGAGTGGCAGTTGGTGCAATACATTATTTGGGTCATGGAGACATGACTCAATAAAATATAGAGTTACCTCTATGAAAGAAGAAGAGCTACCTTTAGTAAAAATTATCGAGCCACTCTCAGTTTCAGATTAATTTGTTGCCGTGATGAAGTAATAGGAGTTACTTTCAGATTTCAGTAGTCATAGTGAGAATGGAGCATCCATTCTCAACTTCAGAGAAACTGTAGGTGCAGAGTCCCACTTCTAGAGGAACAATTGCAGAGAGAGTAGAGGATATACTCCCAGACAGTGAGACAAATAATGCTTTGGAGTAAGCACATAGAGCTAGCACATGATTGTGCATATTGAGTTGCACGTGCACAAGTGTACCAGATTGGTACAAAGTGATGTGAAAATTTGATTTGAAGCTGAAGACATAAAGACTCATGTCTGCAAATTGAAGCAAAATCCAATAGCTTGGTGTGGCAGGATTGATAGTTTTCTGAAGAGTTTGGGCTTTACCAAGAGTAAAGTTGATTCTAACATTTACCTCAAGGTTATGAATGATGATCTAGTGATGTTGCTACTATATGTAGATGATGTATTCTTGACAGATGAAGAAAATCTCATCACTGATTGTAAGAAGAATCTCACTACAGAATTTAAGATGAAAGACCCAGGCCTGATGCATTATTACTTAGGTCTTGAAGTTTGACAGAGCTTAGCGAATATCTTCCTTAACCAAGGGAAGTATGCAGTTGAAATATTGAAGAGGTTTGATAAGTTGGAGTGTAAATCCATGAACACACCATGGAAACGAAGTTGAAGCTCCTGGTAGGCGCCTCGTTAAAATTGGTTGGTGCTACTCTGTACAAACAAATGATTGGTTCAATGATGTATCTGACAAATACCAGGCCAGATATATGTTTTTCCTTGAGTCAGTTTTTGGTAGAACCCAAAAGTGTTCACCTTGATGATGCAAAACATGTGATGAGATACCTTAAGGGTACGTTGGATTTTGGTCTCTTCTATACTAGAGATCATGACTTCAGATTGTATGGATATAAAATTGAGATAGAAGTTTTTATGATAGAAAGAGCACTTCATGATGTTGTTTCAGTATGGGGTTAGTCGTGACTTCATGGCAGAGTAGGAAACCATCCCGTATTGCTCTCAGGATGACAGAAGCAGAATATATTGCAACATGTTCCGCCAGTTGTGAATCCATATGGCTTCGTATGTTGTTGACAAATCTATTTGATCTAGAGATGGAAGCCACCATGATCCTATGTGATAACCAGAGTTGTATAAAAATGATGTGTTCCATGATGAGTCGAAGCACACAAAGATCCGATATCACTTCATTCATGATATGATGCAGAGAGGAGCTATAAAGCTCTAATATGTTGGCACAGATGAACATGTTGCAAATGTGTTGACCAAGCCTCTGTCTTGTGTAAACTTTGATCACTTTCGAGACCAACTTGGTATAGTCTGAAAGGACCTCCCTCAAAAGGGGGAGTAGTGCTGATGATACTATGGTATCCTGACCAATAACAAGTAGCTTAATTAGGATTTTATATCACAGGGGATTGATCATCCATGGATAGATCCTGAAGGTCCATAAGGAATGAATGTCAGAGTACTTGTGCATGTATATGCTAGCTTTGGTTAGTAGTGGTATCTCCATTAGGATTTTATGTCCTAGGGAATATTTTGATTCCTGGGCAGATCCTTTGGATCTGTCAGAGTACCACAAGATGTTGATGCCAACCTTGTGATGAATATTTCCAGCTTTGTGCTGATGTTGTTGTGATGCTAGCTTCGTGCTGATGTTGTTGTGATGCGAGCTTCGTGCTGAATATTTCCAACTTCGTGTTGATGTTGTTGAGATGCCAACTTCGTGATGATGTTGATGAGATGCCAACTTCGTGCTGAAGATTTCGAGCCTAGTGTTGATGTTGCTCCAACCTTCGTGCTGTGATGCTGTATCAGCCTCGTGCTGTTATTTATGATGATGATGTATTAGTGTTATACTAATCCATGTTGATGCAGATGATGACGATGCCATTCCAGCTCCTTGCTGTGGATGATGATATTGATGATGAGAAAAACTTCCGATGATTTATAGATATGCCAATCAGTGTTCCAGATGATGTTGATGTTGCTGCCCTCTCTCTCTCCTGATGATGTTGTAGAATACCCTTCTTGTTAAGGGGGAGTGTTGAAATATTGTAACTGCAAAGAGTATTCTACTTATTATTATTATTATTATTATTCGAGTCATTTATTTATTGATCAAATCCCCTTTTTTGGATTGATCTTGTTAGGGCTTGTGTATGAACAAATCCCCTTTTTTGGATTGGTCAAACCCTAATTGTATTATGCAAATTAAGAAGTCACCCCCCATGCCTAATTAAAGTGGTTTTAGCCACTAAGAAGACAACTCGGACCTGCCCAGTGAAGAGACACCTTTCCAGCGCCTACCAGCTTGTATAAATAAAGGAAGTCAATGCCTCATTAACACACTCACTCATTCTCTCATCTAATGCGCAAGTTTGGTAGTTGTAGTTGGGAGAAGAAGGAAGAGAGAGGCACATTGCTCAGTGTTGGATATTCTCTAGTGTTTTGGTTTATTGTCTTGGCACTGTATTGGTTATCTATATTAAAGAAGTTTTGCTTGGTTTTCTCCCCCATGAGGGTTTCCCAGGATAAATACTGTGTATCTTGTGATTGTGTTTCTCTCAGTGATCCTACTTATTCTATGGTTATCTAGTAAATTGAAAAGAAACCTAATAATAGCTCAAAACTTAACAATAACAATGAAAAGTCAATCCATATTCATGAATAACATCTAGTAGTGATAACTAACCTTACTACCAATTGACAATTAAGTTAAATGATTTTATGATCATTAAAAAATAATAATAATAATAATAATAATTTTCATTAAGTTATTAAGATAAATAGATGATTTTTTTTGCTTTATTGTGAATTTTTTTATGAAAATTATTTTTAATTGCCTAATATCTATCACAACTTTATTGCTTTACAATCATTTCTTTATGAAAATATTTAATGGGAAGACACACTCTCCAATTTTTAAATAAATTAAATATAAACGAAAATGTAATAAGGACCAATGATCAAAATTTGACCCTTCCCAACCCTTCCAAGGGGTTCGCGTCCGTTCTAGAAGGGTATTTCAAAAAACACCCTTAAAAAATGTAAATTTTTGAAATTCCTTGTCATTTATGAAGGGAAACACATATTATACAATGTCAAAAGAATGGTCAAATTTTCAATAACCCATCAATATACTCCAAATGCTTGGTTGGTCAATGAGCATTGGGTCATCACATATAATTTCCTTTGGCGTCTAAAAACTAAAATAATCTCTATTCTACTTGGTTCTTATCTATTGCATGATAGGGTGTACCCTTCCATGCTGTACCATTCCACAACAATAAAGCCATCACATAGCTCATGCCTAGATAAATATCCTACCAATGTATTGGTGTATGCAACATTTTATGTGTCACTTAATAAAGGATCCCAAAAGAGGTTTAGACACCTTGTCTTTGTGAATACCCACTTGAATTCATGTATTATGAACATCGTTGATTTTTTTCAATATGGGAAATGACATTGCATTTAGTTTACCGTACTTCATGTTTTTGAATCCCACATTGACTATAATGCCATTTGCATTGCCTTTGCTCTTGGATTTGTAAAAAAACAAAACAATTCATCATATGTTATGGATGTAAATTGTAATAACATTGGGAGCTTATTAGCAAGATTAATTACAAATGAGTTGTTCAATGTCAATTTTGAAGAGAAAACACTAGATGTTGAACAAACCCATGGAAATCAAGCCACGTCCCTTTTTTCATGTTCACATATTATATCTCTCTAATAGTATCTAACATATTGATTCATAGTTATTTTATTGCATTCATAATTCTATGTGTTTGCCTGTTAAAATTCATGACATGGTTATAGCTTTTGTATCTAATATGATTATTATTTCAATGGGCCCATCAACAACTTAGTATGTAATTCATGACATCCCTACTAATAAAATAGATAATGGGAACAAAACACATAATTAAGAATTGAATGTAAATTTCTCAACAAATTCACCAATCTTGTACAGTTTGGTCAAACTCATCATAAAGAGCATTCATAACTTTTATTTATTTCACCTAAAACTATTTAATGATTATGTTTGAGATTAAAAACTCTTTTAAGCTTGGTGAAATTTTCTAAATTGTACGTTTTAGATTAAGTTTAGATATGAACTTGTAGAAAATGAACCTTGTCAACATTACACAACCTAAAATTGGGATTATAACAATGAGAACTATGATATTGTTCATTTAATTTATAGCATCATCAAATTCTCACTCCTTTGTTCTCTAGAATGATCATTTCCCTTTTCCTGATTCTATGCATATTTATCTATCATACTCTTTCACTTTCTTCTTCTTGTTTCTAGCAACATTGACATCAGTGTGATGATACTTCACAAATATTTTGAGATTACCCCATAGCTCTCTTCCTCCCTACCTCATCCCAAGCCCAAGATCAAGGAGACGTATCCTTTGTAGCATTAATGCTTAGAACAACATTTTTGAAGATGGGCGAGATTTTTAAGAGAGTTAGGGAGAAGGTGACATAGTTTAATTCTCATCAAACTTATGCATTAGGGATTATGCTGTGACATCCCACTTTTTCATGCATTTTCTTATGGTTTAAGAGATAAAATGAACAATGAATATCCTCAATAGAAATAAGACAATAACATGGTGGTCTTGATGAGTGATTTCCTTTAGTTTCTTGTTTCTATGGATCTTGGGAAGCTCCAAATCATAAACATCTTAGCTTGAATAATAAGCAATGGATATAGTCATGCTATATTGGCATGTTCCTAAAGGATTGTATAAAAAGTACGGTCTCTTCATTGCTTTTATAATATTTTGATAGAATTATCACCCTTCAACAAAGGCCTCAATATCTACTACTATTTCTTCTTTTATAATGATATTTAAAATGAACATGACTCCTACCTATATTAAGCGGGATTGAGTATGCTAAAAATATGAATATAAGATGCAATGCTCATACATCATATGGATGGTATGATTTTCCTTGCTTGCAAGTTCATATTTTTTACCGAGGGTAAAATCCCCCTAGAATCTGTAAGGCACTCAATAAGAGCTCAACATGTCCCTTGTGGGAATTGAATCTAGGTGGGGAAGATAACAATCATTCCTCCCAACCACTTGAGCTAAACCATATTGACTCTCGCAAGCTCATATTGTATATATACATGTTTTCATAGACCTACAACTCAAATGTGAATAAGGAAAATGAGGTTTTCTTGATAACTATTAAGATAATAAAAAAGTGTACATACAAGACATTTTAGACAAAAGGATAAGAAGCGTCCACAACCTTAGTAAGTGTCCTAGAGTCTTAAGACTAAAATTTCCCTAAATTATAGTACATAATTCTCATTCATCCTTAATAATATAACATAAAAAATGATAGTCACTAAAAGCAATAAGTGTAGCTAGTTATCCTGTACATTCATAATAGTTTAGAAAACAAGAGTCACAATTTATGTTCTTAAGGGAATCATGCCTACATTTAGAGGTTGGTCGTCATGATCCTTGGGGGTGGCCTACCCAACACACAATTTGTCTTGAGAACCTAGTGGTTTCTCATTTTGATAGTATATAGTCACTTTCATTGTGTTTGTCAATTACATTCATTGCATTACTTGGATTGTAAAGTCCTTAGCAATGGCCTACTTAGATTTTCTTTAGGTTTAATTGAGAGAAGTTGGAATTAAGTCTATAGAGTCACTATTAAGCCCACACAAACAATAACAATATTAAGAATATGATTTAGATCAAAATAAGTTTAATTAGTGGATGTCTCAAATCACTATGATCTTGAGCTAAGCATCCTTTCCTTGCAAATGTCTTTTTTTTTAAATAATTGTTTTTATTATTAAAGCAAAAAACTTTTATTGTGTGTTGTAATTAATTTGTAAACTAATATTCTATTTTTTTTTTCAAACTTTATCATGAAGTACAATACTAATACTCATTCTAATAGTTATTAATGTATATATAACACATCAAAAAATTAGATTAGAATTTACAAAATATATTTATTGTTACTTTTTATTGAAATTTCAACTTATTTATTTGTTCTCTAAATTTTAATATTTTAAATAACTGAAAAGACAATATTTATTTAAAAATATATATTTTAAAAATATGTACTTAATTTAATTTGGTAGATTGAAGTAAAACTACTTTCTCAACTTTTCATTATAAAAAGGTTGAATAAATATACTCTTCAACTTGAAATTAAAAATATCTCTTCAAATTTGATGAATAATAAAAATACATAAATATATATATTTTTTTATGGAAAATTCAAATATTGTTAATTATATGATATTAAAAATATTATTGAAAAATTGAGAAAGTGTTTAATTAAAAAAATGAAAATTAGTAATTAGTTCGAGTTGTAAAAAGAAGAGTTAATATAATTTCCATTTAGTTAAACTCTTAAGAAATTCAAATCCAAAATACACTAAATAATTTTTTCTTAATTTTTTTTTAATATTATTTTAGTAATAAAAAAAGGTTTCTATATATTTATCTCTTTATCTCTCCAAAGAAAGTAAATGTCAAATCCAAAACAAACTTCAAAACAACACTAACTTCTTTATCCTCACAATTTTTAATATTATTTTAATAATAAAAAATCAAAATTTATATCTCAAAGAAAGTAGTACTCAGAGTTGACAGAGTACCTACAGTCAGAGAAGAACTACAAATCCCGAAAATCTGTATTATACACTTTGCGCGACTACAAACTATCATACACTATTACACAGACCGTCTGAACAACAATTTCAATGGCAAACCCCTTCACCTCCAGTGAAGATCATTGGAAAGAAGTGGGAAACTAAACAGCGCGCATGATACCAAAAATTTCAATGGAAAAACCCTTCCCTTCAGTGAAGATCACTGGAAATACGCGGGCAACTAAACAGCGCGCATGTGCATGGAGTAAATGCACTGACAAACTATTATACAAAATCCCCTCTGGAATCCATGGGGACTCTGATTTGCAATGCCGGCCTCTGGAATCCATTTGGCCCCTCTCCTCTCTTCGATTCCGATCCGGAAGTTGAGTTAGCTCCTTTATAATAGCTGGTTTTGCTTTGGATTTAAATCTAATCCATTTTTTTTAGTTTGTGATCTGCCGGATTGGTTGAGAAATTATCCGGAGATGGCACTTGGCTTGAGCCACACCAACTTTTAATATGGTTGGATATTTTGTCCAGATAAGTTTCGAACCGGTGACTTTAACATCACGGAGTGACTTAACATTACACTCTGTCGCCAACTATCCTACACTTCGAAGACCAATCTAATCCATCTTTAATCAAACATTTAAAGAGTGTTTTTTTTTATTGTAATTCACTCTATCACCAACTATCCTACACCTCGAAGACAAATCTAATCCATCTTTAATCAAACACTTACAGAGTGTTTTTTTTTTTATTGCAATTGGTCAATTCACTCCAATCTCTTGCTTTGGATCTAGATCCCATCCGATCATGAATGCCGTCAGAGCTCACAATGGCTGCCATCGCTGTGCTTGGTTGAGAAGAGAAACTGTGTGGACTCGTGACCTAAGAAATTTTGTGCAAGATTTTGATCAACTGACCTAATTTAT
>ML780976.1:416399-431746 GCA_009831015.1 Picea engelmannii
TGGGACAAGGGACCCCCTCCACCTAATGATTTGACTGGTAAAGTCTACAAAGGTATACATACCCTACCCCCCTCTGGATTTGAACTTGTGACCTATTAGGAGGAAACAAATGTTCTTAACCATTAGATGAAAGAAAACAGAGGTGCAAAATACACTTCCTACATTAATCAATGAAAGAAGAACATAAACACAATTGTAGTAATAAACAACATATAAACGTACAACCATTAGACGTCAATTTCCTGGGGAAAACCCTTTTAGGAGAAAAACCCCACACTCTAAAGCACACTCAATTTATTATTCAACAACTAGATGGTCACACTACATTACAAAGTCTCCCTGCTCTAAATAAGAGTGTTCAATATTAGCATAAGGATTCTAGAGAAGTTTCGACAACATAATAGTAAGTTAAAACTCACACTCTATTTTTCTCCAACCCTAACACTCAATAAATAGGCATAACAAAACCATAACCCATTTATGCTTTTCAAATTCTACATGCTGAAAACCACCAACAATTAATTGGCCCACTGTTTCTACTTAGCATTCATTATATGTTAGTGATATGCATTTATTCCCTCTACTACTCAATAGTTATTCCCTATTGTTTCTCATCATTTGTTCCCTACTACTACTCAACAATTATTCCGTACTACTTCTCAACATTTATTCCCTGCTATTGCTCAACATCATTACTTCCTCCGCTATAGGACTACAAGGTGTATGACACACTTGTCCCAACATTCTCCCACTTGTCATATACCTTGCAAGAGTTTAAGGGAGAATGCATCAAACTATGATCTAATTGCTAGGGGCCATAAGACCTATAGACTCACAACACTGATTGAATTTGCTTGTGCTCACTGGTTTCATCAATGCATTTGCAGTGTTCTGCAAAGTGTCAACTTTCTCTAGTATGACCTTTCCATCATCTACCATTCCCCTAATGAAATGGTACTGGATATCTATATGCTTTTTCTTTACATGAAAGGTCAGGTTCTTAGCTAGACAAATGGCATTGTGTAACATAAAAACTCTTATTCACTGAGAAATGAATATTTCTGAGTATTAATATTTGATTGAATAAAATAAAGATGAAGATGATTACACTACCCTTGTGATAGTTTCTATATAGAATTGACTGGTCACGAGGTGAGGAGGTACGTGCCTCTTGATTTAATTAAATGATATTAATTATTATTACAATTACTATATTTATTATTATTATTTTTATGTTTGTAACATTGCCACCCTCTTAAGATTTTGTTTTGTCCTCAAAGCAAGGGTAGTGATGGGTATTGCAGGAGGAATCGTTCAAACTCCCATGATGAGTCTTCTTTTAGAAGGTTTTTCCATTTGATAAGATATTCCTTTATGGTTCTGGAACGTAACACCTTTTCCTTTGTGGCAAGAATACCTTCTGGTTCTAAAATAATTTTTCCTTCGTCATCGAATTCAAGAATTTCTATTTTCACTGGTTGAGCTTTCCCAAGCATTGTTTTTAGACATGAAATGTGGAATACATTGTGGATGCGACAATTGTCTGGTATCTCCAATCTATAAGCTACTTGGTTAATTTTTTTGTTAATTTGAAAGGGTCCATAGAATTTTGGGGCCAATTTGTTCTTCCCTTGTTGCTTAAAGGATAATTGTTTGTAGAGTTGAAGTCGTACAAACACCCAATCACCTTATTCAAATTCTCTTTCTGACCTATGTTGGTCTACTAGTTGTTTCATTCGATTACGAGCTGTTGCTAGGTTCTCTTTTAATATTGGTATGATTTTTTGTTCTTCCTCTAGCTTATTTCTTACTGCTTGGACCTTAGTATTAATTAGTGAAAACTCCTTCCATTTAGGTGGTTCATAACTATATAAGGCTTGGAAGGGAGTCATTTTAGTGTAAGTGTGATATGTAGAGTTATACCACCATTTGGCTAATTGTAACCATTGAGACCATTTATTTTGCTTATCTGTCACAAAGCACCGTAGGTACATTTCTAAGCATTTATTTACGATTTATGTTTGTCCATCTGTTTGTGGGTGATAGGTGGAGCTCATATTAAGAGATATTCATGTATTTTTGCAAATTTATTTTCAGAAATTTCCTTTAAATTTTTCATCCCTGTCGCTGACAATTACCTTCGGAAACCCATGTAACTTATAAATGTTTTTGCAAAAAACATCTGCAATTTGTTTTGTTGAATTGATTTTTCTTACTGCCATGAAATGTGCATATTTGGTTAATCTGTCAACCACAACAACAAAATTATCCTTCCCATCAGAGATGGGTAGCCCTTCAATGAAATCCATTGAGATCTCTTCCCATTTTTGTTCAGGAATATGTAGGGGATGAAGTAATAATGGAGTCCTAACATTTTCATTTTTATTTCTTTGAAAAATTTCACATTTGACAACAAATCTTTGAATATCCTTATTCATTCTTTTCCAATAGAATGATTGTCATGCATTATAGTAGGTTTTGAAAAAACCCACATGTCCTGATGCTGGGGAGTTGTGTGACTCCCTTAAGACTTTCATTTTAAATTTTGAGGATGGAATTAGGTAGATTCTGTTTTTGTACCATAAAATGTCATTTTTTCCATTCAAATTTGGGGTTTTGGTCTAAATTGTTGATTATGGAATCAAATTCAAGATCTTTGGCATACTCAACTCGAATCTCATACAACCAATATGGAATGACTACTATTGTTGCATATGCATTTACTTCCTCATCTTTTTGTGATAGTGCATCAACAACTATGTTGTCTTTCCCTTTTTGGTATATTATTTCCATATCAAATGTGTAAAGTTTCTCCATCCACTTTTGTTGTTCCGTGGACAATGTTTTTTTGTATTAGTAAGTATTGGAGACTATTGTGATCAATACGTCTAGAAAATTTGCTTCCTAATAGATATTGTCACCATTTAGCTAATGCATGCATAATAGAAAACATTTCCTTATTATAGGTAGATTTTAACTCTTCCTTTTTGTTGAGCTTTCGACTTTCAAATGCTATTGGGTGGCCATCTTGCATTAATACTACTCCTATTCCATATCCCGATGCATCACATTCTACTACAAAGGGTTTTGCAAAATTTGGTGTTGCTAATACAGGTGTAGATGACATAACCCTTTTTAATGTTTCAAAACATTATTGTGCACTGTTATCCCATTTGAAGGATTTTTTTATTTAATAAGTTTGATAAGGGTGTTGTTAAATGAGCGTAGTTCTTGATAAATATTTGATAATAACCTGTTAATACAAGGAATCCCCTTAGTTTTGATATGTTCTTTTGTTTGGGCCATTCTATGATTTCCTTGATTTTTTCAGGGTCCACCTTGACTCCTTCTTGATATATGACATGACCAAGGTATTCTACTTCTTCTTTACCAAAGGAACATTTTGATAGTTTTGCATAGAACTGATTTTTCTCTAAGAGAGAAAGTACCTGTTCTAAATGCTTCATATGCTTCTTCCAAGTTTTACTGTAAATAAGAATATCATCAAAGAAGACCAATAGGAACTTCATTAAGTAAGGGCGAAAACGTTGATTCATAGTTGCTTGGAAGGTAGCTAGTGCATTGGTTAGACCGAACGACATGACTTTAAACTCATAATGACCTTCATGTGTTTGGAAAGCAGTTTTTTGTACATCTTCTAATCTTACTCGAATATGGTAGTACCTTGATCTTAAATCCAATTTTGAGAAGTATTTAGCTCCATGGAGTTTGTCTAGCAACTCATCTATGAAGGGTATAGGAAATTTGTTTTTTATATTTATTTTATTTAACCCTCGATAGTCTATACATAGTCCGAAAGATCCATCTTTTTTTCGAACCAGTACTACTGGGGCTGCATATGGGCTTCGACTTGTCGTAATAACCCCACATTTGAATAGGTCTTGAATCAACCTTTTTATTTCCATCTTATGGTGGTGAGGATATTGATAAGGTCTAATATTAACTGGTGTTGAATCTGTCTTAACCTCGATTATATGTTCTATGTTTCTATTAGGTGGCAACTTCATAGGTAAGTCTTGGAATACCTTGTCGTATTTTTAGATTAATGTTTGAATCTTTGGATGCTGAGACTTGACTATTTCTGTTGTTAATAACTCCATCGGATGACAATGTGCCACGTAAGCTGATGCTCCTTTTCAAATTAGTTTCTCCATTTTTTGTGAGGATATAATTTGGGTGGGAGGTGGCTGGAATCCGTATAATTTGTATTGTCTTCCTTCCCATTTGAATTTTATAAATTGTTTTTGGTGATTTGCAGAATAGGTCCCTAACATTTGTAACCATTGAGTTCCCAAGACGACATCTACTCCTCCCAAGGGTATGGTGTAGAATCCATATTCCAATTCGTAATCTGCCACATGAAGCTTGATCTCGTGGCATTTTCCTACGCCTTCAATTTTTTTTTTTCCATCTGCCACCATTACTGTTATATCCATGACCGGATATACAAATAGGTTTAAATTCTTTCCAACTCTTACATCTATGAAATTATGGGTGCTCCCTGTAGCGACTAGAATGGTGACATTTTCTTTTTTTATGTTCCCTTTTAGTTTTAATGTTTGCGGTTGTGCTATTCCTATTATTGTAGCCAAGGATATCTTGGGCATGGCCTCATCGGTTTTTGTATTGGGGGCCTCACCTTCCTCTTCACTTTCTTTTTTCTGAATCACTACTAGATGTGCTTGATTCTTTCTCTGCTTTACAAGAATATATTTTTTTATTGTTGCATTTGTGCCCAGGTGACCATTTGTCTCCACAATATCGACATTTGCTTTCCCATTTTTTATTCGAGTCTTGATGATTGGCTTGACCTTCCCTTAAATGAGGTGGTAAATACTTGGTAGGTTTGTCTATAGTGTATTTTTTTGTTCTATCGTCTGAATATTTATTTAACCTTTCTGGACTTGTGAATGCTGGTTTATTGAACTTATTTTTTTGTTCTATTAGCCTTGCTACATGTCTTGCATCCTCAATTGTTTTAGGATTCCATAGTTTGATTTCACTACGAATGTAATATTTTAGGCCACATATGTACATTTTGATGAACTACTCATCCGTGAATCCACATTGCCTTGTTTTGAGAACCTCTCATTCATGTGTATAAGCATTTATGTTTCCTTCTGTTTGAGATGCACAAACTTGTTATACAGGTCATCATCCTCTTCGTCATGAAATATTTTAAGTAAGGCTGTTGTAAAATTCTTCCAATGGAAGGAACGAGCATCACATTTCCTGGACTACCAAAGGTACCAATCATAAGCTTCTACTTCTAGACTGTTAGAGGTTGTCATTACCTTCTCTCGTTCACCTAGCAGGGAGTTTGATTCAAAAATTCCATCCATTTTGTTTATCCAAACAACAACTCCTCTATGGTCCTTGCCATCATACTTTGGTAACTCCTTTTTAAATTTCTGGTAATCCCTATCGTGGAATATGGGTGTGTGCATATTTCTCGAAAACTTTTCCTCTGGAATTTCCTGGTTTCATTGATTTTTTGAATTTATTTCTGGCATTTCCGGACTTAGTGGTGGTCTTCGATAAGCTAAGGGCTCTGCGAATAAGTCCTCAACATGTTCCATTAATTATTCAATTTTTTTACTATGTTCATCAAGTCTTCTTTTTGTTTCAGTTTTATCGTTTTCGGAGAGCACCAATAATCTTTCACCTTGTTGTATTAACCGATCAATTTTTCTCTCAGTCTTGAGTAATTTATCGATTTTCTCATTCATATCTTTTTGCATTTATTCCACATTGTTAAGTCAGTACCTTACACTATTGACGTCATCTCTGCATTTGTTCACATCAGCCTTAAGTTCTTCGTTGTTGATCATCCTTGCGATTTTTTTTTAAATATATATTTATATTAATTTTATTTTATATTTATATATGTGTATATAGATATTATATATATCATATATAATAAATTAACATTATATATATATATATATATATATATATATATATTATAATTAATGTCAATTAAGTGAGGGTGAGAATGTGATGGGGCACGACTTTACAAGAAGTCGAGAATGTTAATGAAGACCAGAAGTTAGGGACATGTCTGCGGTTGAGCGGGACATGTCTGCGGTTGAGCGGGGGAAGGTCTGTCGAGGGGATTGAAGTGGGTCTGCGGGGGTGTGCCGGGGTAAGAGATAGGATCTGCGGAGTGGGGGTGTCGGGTGGTGAGTCGGGAAGGTGAGAGGGGTATGCGAGGGGGGTTGTGACGGGGTCTGTGAGAGGTGGGGTGAGTCGGGAAGGTGTCAGGGTTTGTGGGAGTTACGGGTTAGGGCCGGGACGAGACGAGAGTGCGGGATGTGGTCGGGGTGGTGGTTTGCAAGGGTGTGAGGGATTTGTGGGGGTTTAGACACAGGGGAAGGGTTACAGGAATTAGGAAAGGGGTATGGTTAGGAACAGGGACAAGAGGGATGGGGTTTAGGAGGGACGAGTTATGGTATTTTTTAGGAGGGACGGGTTACAGGAGCATGGGGTTTAATTTAATGAGGGAGAAAAATGTATAGGGGAGGAAATTAATGGCAGAAGCTGGATCAAAACAAAAAGATCTGATACCACTGTAACATAAAAACTCTTATTCATTGAGAAATGAATATTTCTAAGTATTAATATTTGATTGAATATAATAAAGATGAAGATGATTACACTACCCTCGTGATGGTTGCTATATAACATTTACTGGTCATGAGGTGAGGAGGTACGCGGCTCTTGATGAAGAGGTATGTGCCTCTTGATTTAATTAAATGATATTAATTATTATTACAATTACTATATTTGTTATTATTATTATTATTATGTTTGTAACACTTTGTTACTATCACATTGAACTGCATTAGTTCTCTAACTTAGCCCTACTTCTAAACACAGTTTCATAAGACCAAATGGCCTCCTTATAGGCATGATTAGTTGTCATATAATATCCCTTTGCAGTGGACAAAGAGACCATATCTTATTTCTTGCTCATCTGACTTACTGCTCCACCAAAAAATAGAAACATGTATCTGCTCGTAGATCTCTTTCTATCTGCATCCCTTGCCCAACCAAAATCCACATAACCCTATATATCCATTGAGTGTGCGTCCTCTCAAATATCACCATGATAGATAATGGAATATTTAGAGGTACCTTGCAAATACCTAAAGACCCTCTTCACTGTAGTGCAACGTTCATATCCAAGATTAACTATGAATCGACTCAAGACTTCCATTGATTGGGCAATGTCTAGTCTAGTATAGATCATAAAATACATCAAGCTACCAATTTCACTAGCATAAGGAACATAAACCATATCCTCCATCTCTGTAGGTGTTGTAGGACACTACTCAATTGAAATTTTGGTTCCCATAAACATCAAAACATTAAATGTTATGCAATCTACTATGCAAAAAACAAAGATTTATGTTTTCTCTATCTCTCTCGATCTCCATTCCTAAGATACATTTTTTCATCCCGAAAGTCCTTCGTATCAAATTATGTTAACATATGAGATTATAAATCATGAATGACATCCTTACTATTACTAAAGAATAACATACCATCTACATATAGAGTGATAGCAAGGAAATTACCACCACCCTGTTTGTAATACACACAATGATTTGAATTGGATCTTAGAAATCCTAATCCCAAGAAAAAAAATCAAACTTTTGGTATCACATTCTGGGAGACTGTTTGAGACCATAGAAATAATTTTTTAATTTGTAAACCAATGACTCTTTACATTTTTCAATGTAGTGTTATGGCTATGTCATATAAATCTCCTCCTTCAAATTACCATGTAGAAATGTTAGTTTCACATCCATATGTTCTATCTCTATATCAAAAGTCGATGCTACAAATAATAGGAACCTAATAGACGTTAACTTAGCATCTAGGGAAAATATCTCACCAAAGTATATCCCCTCAACATGGGAATATCCTTTAGCAACCATCCTTGCCTTGTGCTTTTCAACATTTCCATCTAAACCAATATTCCTTTTGAACATCCATTTACATCCAATGTGTTTTCATTCATCAGGTAATGGAACCAAGTAACATGTATCATTCTTTCTAAGTGCATCCATTTCCTCATCCATGGCCAATCTCCGATACTCCTTAGCTTCCCTCTCCATTACCTATTTCATAGTTCTACGCTCATTGATGTTAACAAATAAAGAAAATATACAACTAAAATCATATGGACGATAATTATACATGTCTAGTTGCCTTCTTTTTTGAGTGGAACTCTTTAAATTTTGAGGTGGAGTTTCTTCCTCATATTCCAAAGATTCTAAATCTTCCTCCTCATTAGGTCCATTAGGTCCATCATGAACTTCTTGTTCATTTTCTAGTTCAACTTTCTCGGTCTTGGGTGGTAGTTGAACCACTGACTTCTTCTCACCCTCTTTTGTTTGCATCACTATGGGAGAAGGATTAACTTCTCTAAAAATAACATTCCTACTATACAAAACTTTCCAATCACATGATCCAAAGCTTGTACCCTTTCACACCAATACCATAGCCAATGAAGATACATTTCACACCCTTCTTATCCAACTTTAACTGCTTCTCCTTAGGCACATAAGCATATGCCTCACAACCAAAAACATGAATATGTTGAAGTAAGAGATTCTTTCCCATCCAGACCTCCATAGGAGTATTATCCACAATAGAAAATGTGGGAGACATATTAATCAAATAACATGTAGTAGCAATCACTTCTAGACCTAGAACTTCTTCCCTAAGTAGGCTCCAGTAAGAATACTGCTAGATCTCTTCATTAACATTCTGTTCATTCATTCTACAACTCCATTCTACTAAGGGGTATATGGATTTGTATTACATGTTTCAATTCCATTCTCCTTACAAAAATTTGCAAACTTTGCAGTTCACAAAAATCACCACCATTACTAGGCCTTGACACCTTAATCTTCCCACTAGTATGATTTTTCAAGAGATCTTTAAACTCCTTAAACCAACTACAAACCTCAGATTTAGTTCTAAGAAAATATACCCATGTTCTTCTAGAATAATCATCAATGGATGAAACATACTACAAATCCTTAGAAATCAAAGGAACCTTAACTAGACCAGATAGGTCATAATCAATCAAGTCTAACAACCCATAAGATTTATAAGAACTATAACAAAATTGAACATAGTTCTATTTTTCATATACACAATGCTTGCAAAAATAAAATTCAAGAGCACAATCATTCAATCCATTGACAATATTTTTGTTTTTAAAGTCCCATAGGACCTTCTCACCTATATGGCCCAATCTTTGGTTTCATAACATTTTCTTCTCTGCAAATAACTTTATTTTTGAAGAAATATCTTATTTGGGTACCCAAAAAGAATGGCCATCAAAAGTAGATATATGTTTTGATTGTGAAGATATATATCTTAGAGATCTCTCTACTATAGAAATCGAAGAACTATTACATTGAATAGTGAACACATCAAGCTAGAACAAAGTGCTCACATGAACACACTTAGGAAGCATGATGTCTCCTCATACCATCTTACACCCTTTGTTATAAAAAACAACCTGCACACCCACATCATTGATTTTTCTTACTAATAGTAGGTTCTATGCTAGACTCGAAATTTGCAAAAATTCACTAATCCCCTTCACTCTTCCATTATGTAATTTGATCAAGAATCTAGACCAAAATTAATTATGTTGAGAGTAGAGTCATCATAGAGGCAGTGCATCGAGGTATACCATCCCATCATCATATTTTCCATACACTAAAAACCAATTCTTATGGGAATTCATATGGAAGGAAGCTAGAAAATCTATCAACCATGCTCTCTAGCTTGGATGGTTTTCCAAAACTGCAACAAAGACATCTCCACCATC
The DNA here is from genome assembly GCA_009831015.1 of Picea engelmannii. Classification (NCBI taxonomy): domain Eukaryota; kingdom Viridiplantae; phylum Streptophyta; class Pinopsida; order Pinales; family Pinaceae; genus Picea; species Picea engelmannii. Next base: position 426,277 of record ML780976.1, read on the forward strand.
CTCTTGAGAAGGTTTTTCATAGCCTTAATCAAAATCATTATTTTCCTTCTTATTCTTCTTTTTCTCTTCCTTGTAGTCTTTTATGAAATGTCTAACTTTGCCACAATTCCAACATTTTTCCGTGGAATTTCCGAGAGACTTATGTTTCCCACAGGATTTGGATTTTCCCTTGTCTCTCTTTTTACTTTTCTCCTTCAATCTTTTACCAATAGCCAAGATCTCATTGGTGGATTCATAATATTTCCACCTCACCTCCTCTTAGAGTAAAGTAATGAATAACTCATGAAGAACCAATGTATTTATAGTGCTTCTAATGGACACTACTAGGTTCTTCCATGAATTTGGAAAATAACACAACATGGTCATACAACGATCCTCCTCATCCATGTTCACTCCAAACAAGACCAACTAGGTCACAATATTATTAAATGCATTTAGTTTCTTGACTTTAAAATCACCATCACCCATTCTCAAGGAAAGTAACTTTTTCCATAGTAAAATTTTATTAACCAAGGATTTAGACTGATACAAGTCCTCCGATTTTTTCTAGAGAGTTGTTATATTTTTTTCCTTAGAAACATTCAATAATATCGAATTGACCAAATAGAGTATGATAAGGCTTCTTTCCTTTCTCTTCAGTACTACCCACTCTTCATCTTTCATGCTAACAGGTTTTGTTCCAAATACTACAACCCATAAATCTCAATCTATGAGAAGATTCTCCATCTTGAGCTTCCATAGTTGAAAGTTAGCGTCATTAAAATGTTTCATTTCTAATCTAGATGTGCTCACCATTTCCCTACAACAAGATTTCCTTCTACACAACCTGTCAGACAGTTGGCTTAGGTTGATGGACATTTGGTATGGATTGTTGGTTGTCATTGATGTCAACCATTAGAGAGTGATATTGTAGATTGATTTCAACCCTTAGTGATTGATGTCAACCCTTGGAGAAGCCTAGTAGCAAATTTTGGTAGCACAAAGACATCGGTAAGTGACCCGAGTCTCTTTGAGGTATAAGGACATGAAGATCAATGAATTTATAGGTAATACTATTCTATATGGATAGTACATGTCATGTCATTTCTAATGATATGTGGAATGTCACATAACTCCTCACGGTTAGAGAGTTATGGCCTTGTGAAGTTGGAGAACCCTCATGAGTTATCTAGAAGCCCCTAGAAGGCCAAAGAAGTCAAATTACTCTAGAAATTCCTAGAAGAAGTTGACTAGTCAAAGTGGGTGAAACTAGGAGTTAATCATGGGTATAGTTGTTGCATTAAGAAAATAATTAAAAATAAATTAGTTGCAACAAGAAGTTGTGAGTTTGGTAATTATGGTAAAGTAGTTGTGATGAGAAGATTGGATAGTCAAAGTGGTTGACCAAGAAATAAATTAAATAATAAAGTGGTTGCAACAAGAAGTTAGTTAAGGGAAAAGAAGCTATAAATTGAATAATTATATAAAAGTTAGTTGCAACAAGAAGTTTTGAGTATGGAGAAATTATTTAAATAATAAAGTAGTCAAAGTGGTTAAGTGAACAAAGTGGCTAAGTGGACAAAGTTGGTTAAGTGGAAAAAGTGGGTAAGTGGAAAAAAAGGTTAAGTGGACAAAGTGGTTAAGTGGACAAAGTGGCTAAGTTGGCTAAGTGGACAAAGTGGGCTAAGTGGCTAAGTGGACAAAGTGGTTAAGTGGATACTTCTAGAGGAAGCTACTTGGAGAGTATAAATAAGAGAGCAAGGGTCTCCCATTAGTATCCATTGAGCATATTGAATATCTAAAAGTGAATGAGGTAACCAAAGGATATCTAAGGTGAATTTTAGAGGGAATGTGAAGTAAATAAGGCCAAAATTCAAGGGATGATAAAGTCTTTTGATGATTCTTTCTAAGGTATGTTATTTACAGGTCATCGCACCATTTTCACAATAACGTTTTTTCTACAATGACTCAGACAACAAAATCAGGAGACCATTGAGAAAACATATCCAAGTAATTGTGATAAAAATTTCATCTTTTGGGTCGTTGTATTTTGGGAGTTACACTCCGTGGAAAATAGGGTTTGTGACTAGTCCTGAAACTAGCCTAAAACAAGTGTTTCGGGAAAAAGCATCATAACTTCTTCATAACATATCCAAATTCAGTGAGACCAAATGTATTGGTTAGAGTACAATTTTTAGTATTCTTTGTACCATTTTTATATCCACACAACAAATATTCCATGCGGGGAATGCTCTACAAGTTCGCTCTCTAGAATAAGCCAGAATTCAACAATGTATGCCATTTTTTCTATAACTCCTTTTCTGAGAGGTTCCAAGTAGTGAAGCCTAGAGGAATTGCATAAAATACACTGAAGAACATAGTGTACTATTTTCATTTCTTTATTCATTACATGTACATAGTTATGATTATTGCAAATTAGGATTGTTGACTAATCCAAAATTAGTCATGTGAGACTAAAGTAAAGTTTGATGAAAATGCTAGTTTCTTGTTGTTAAAGTTAAGGAAGGTTTTTTGTATGTGATCATATACACCAGGTCTATTACAAAGTTACAAATCAGATTTGGATGATGAAATTGATTAGGGATTTTGGTTGAGGTATGTTACAGATAGCGGTTGTGGCACATGGTTTAATGTAATGGTTTATGGTATTTGGTTGCTAGATAATTTTTTGATGGTTATATTGGTATATGGTTGAGGTACATGTTGGGTACATGGTTGAGACAAGTAGTTTATAAGTTGGCACATACATGAGGTTTATAGTTGATGATGTTGGTACATCTTGATAAGTCATAGTTAATGAGTAGTTGATGCATGATTGGTACATACTTGRCACATGGTTTGAGRCACTTGTTAGTAGTATTGTTGACACATGGTTTATGAATGATGTAGCATACTTGTCTTGGTATATTATTAGAAGCACATATTGATCTTGGTGATGATTATGAGTTGTTGTGTTATTCTTGGTTGATGCACATCTTGGTGATATTGTGCATATGGTTGAGAGTTGTCTTGGTGATTGATCTTGGTGAGTAGATCTGATTTGGTTGATAAGATTGATGAAATAGTTTGTTGTGATAGGTTGTTTGGACATGTTATTGTGACATGTTATTTGTACAGGTTGGTGCATGGTTGATGCACTTGTTTATGGTACAGGTTGAGCTACAGGTTGATGTATGGTACATGTTGGAAAAGGTTATTGGTACATGTTGTTACAGGTTGTTTGGTACAGGTTGATTGGTACAGGTTTACAATAGTATATCTCACAATGATAATGTGACAATGGTTCCATCATTCTACTTATATTTCAGGGTGGTCATACGAGGAAATGATACGTGGTTGTAGCCACCTTTCAATTGTAGCCGGAGAACATAGGGGGTTGTATCCTCCTTTTGGTTGTAGCCAGAGAATTGGGGAGTTGGATCTTCCCTCAGATTGTAGCCTGAGAAACTAGGTGGTTTTAACCACCTTTTGGTTGTAGCCGGAGAACATAGGGGGTTGTAGGCTCCTTCCAGTTGTAGTTGGAGAATTGGAAGTTAGTGCTTCCTTGAATGCAATTCCTGACATATAAGAAAATCATTCCATGGTTTTCTCCCACATTGCGTTTCCATGTAAATAATGGTGTATTGTGCATTATGTGGATGTGTTTGTTATTGTTTATTATGCACTGATGAATTTAATACTTATTATACAGTAAGATATTGATGATGAATAGATGAACATGGTTGAATAAGTAAAAGAATATACTTTGTGGTTTAAATGATTAATAATTGGTATAATTTCTCATTACTGATTCACTCCCCTCTCTCAGTAATCCAACAACTAGTTTCAGAGCAAGTTCCTTTAGGAAACAGTTTAACCACTGGAAGGAGATCATGGATTATTCTGAGAATGGAGTACCATTGTTTAATGGTCAGAATGGTTTAAAGTATGAGATATGGAGCATAAGGACAAAAGTATTTTACAGACATAAGGGTATTATATTTGGCCATCAATTTTTACATGATATGATAGTTCAAAAATGGGAAAGACTACATCCAAGAAGGAATTGAAGAAGAATAAAAAAATAACAATGGATTTCATCTGGGAAGGATTACGTAATCTAGTAAGAGAAAAGGTTGGTAAATGTTCATCAGCCAAAGAAATTTGGTATAAGTTACATGATATATATTCTTCACCCATCACAGATTCAGAAAATGCCAAAGAAGATGCAAGAACAGATATAGAAGAAAGATGTTCACCATGTCAAACATATTCAGAAGATGAAGAGTACATAATCAACATAAGTATGTTATTTTTCTTTAATTGTGAAAAACGCAGGCATATTGAAATGGAATGCCATGAAGGAAATGAGACATAAAACTAATTGAAAAAGAAGACAATTATGAAGTAGAATTGATCAGTGCTTTAGATGAACTAAGAAAAGAAAGAGAATAAAACAAGTCACTCAAGAAAGAATTGATGAAACAAAAGGAAAGTGTTCACATTTTTGAATAAGCCCAATAGGTCATCAAGAACTTAAGAACTCAGCTAGACAAAGATAGAAAGATTGAAGAAAATATTAAAGATAAAAAACAATATTTGGAAGCCGACATAGTAGTACAGAAGGAAGAAGTAGAGATGAGAGAGAAATTGATATATCATCTTAAGGAAAGAACTAACGATCTAAACCAACTTGAGTCAAAGTTTGGTAAAGAAGAGAAAGTACTTGAAGAAGAAATAATCACATTAAAAATTCAGCTTGAAGAAGCAAAGAGAACAAAAGAAGTCATGAAGTCTCAGATATTAAAGAAATAATAAGAGGTTGAGAAGTTTGAAGAAGTTGTCACATTGAGAAGTAAAATCGTCAAGATCAACAAGAACATTGAAGAGACAGAAACATCCACATCAACAATAGGGAATGAAGAGAAGCACTCTAGGTTGCTAAAAAAGAAGAATGGAGAAAAGCGAAAGAGTTATGTAGAAGTACTCAAAGGAAGGAATCATGGTCAACCCAAATCTAAGAAAACTAATAAAGATACATCTTCAAGAAGACCATCCATGTTCAAGCCACAAAGAAGCTTCAATCATGATCATGATCAGTCAAAGCATAAATTCAGAAGGACTACACCACAAAGAAGATCATTCACTCCCAGGTATGTAAATTTATTTTATGGTCATTGCTTTTATTGTACTAACTTTGGACATAAGGTTGCATATTGCAGGGACTATAAAATAAATGTTCGAACAAGAAATGCTTATGTGGCCCCAGGTGTTGGGCTCTAAATATGTCTTAAAATATAAACTCTATGCATCATCCAAAGGTAGGCGTTGGCATAAGAGTTTTACTTGTCGCCTACTTACCTTTCGTTTTCAATACCCGTCCTCCAGAGATGCGACCCCTACAAAGGGACAACAATCGTAACAAAAGGAACAAAAATCGTTCCGCTCAAATGATAAACAAAAGGAACAACAATCGTTCTGTTCAAATGAA
>ML780976.1:469654-491097 GCA_009831015.1 Picea engelmannii
TTCACTTTGAATTATAATACACTCATCACTTCACTTTATTATTTACCTTTTAAAATCTCTTAAACCACTTTGACTACTTTGACCTTTTGGGGCTTCTAGATGACATATGAGGGTCCTCCAACTTCGTAAGGCCATAAATCTCAGACCGTGAGGACTTATGTGACGTTCTACATACCACTAGAAATGGAATGAAATGTACTATCCATATAGAATAGTATTATCTAAAAATATATCATAACTCATACCATTACCCATCAAACAAACTTGGGTCCATTACCCAAACCTGGGGTCTCCAACTTCTCATGGCCATAACTCTCTAACCGTGAGGAATTATGTGACGTTCCACATACCACCGGAAATGACATGAAAANAACTATCCATATAGGATATTTTCCCTGACAAATTCACTTTCCTTCATGTCATTATTCCATAATTAAGCATGGTTTTTCTTACTCCACAAAGCGTCTTCTCGTGAGGGATTTCACCATAAGGGGACCACTTTGGAGTTCATCCATATTTACTTATTATCAACCATGACAAAAAAATAATGAGTCATATTTACATCAAACAATATTGGGTCCATTACCCAAACCTCTGTGCTATGGGGCTTTGTTCAAGGGTTGACATCAATGACAACCAACCTTAATCAACACATAATCCCTAAAGAGTTAATCTTTGAGTTACTCTGTTCCATACCTCCTTTGAAAAAGGACAGTTGAAAAATAAATGGAACACCGATTCTGAATCCTGCATACACATAGAGAAAAGGCTCAGCCCAATGAAGCCCCTTCATTGAATATTATCCCATGAAAGAACTTTATTTTCCGCCACTAACCAAGAAAACAACTTTAGTTTTAGAAGGCAATCCCATTGCCAAAGCGCCTTTCTCCAGCCTCCAATAAGGAAGGCATGTTTTTTTACATTTGACTACCTCATAAACATTTTTAATAGTAATCCTACCCGAGGAGTCACCATTCCAATTCAGTACATCCGGCCTAGGCCTAAGATTTATGCCACTGCTGATGATTTCCCTTCTAAAAGACTTCCATTCCTGTGTGAGTGCACCCTGCAAATCTAAATCTTCGCTAGTTACCCAAGAGTCCCTAATGCTTCTTGGTCTCAGCACCCCTTGAGCCTGAAATAAAAAATAGATCCCTTGGTGATTTAATGCCGAAATAAGGCCTTCTGATAACATGGCAGATTCTCCCATACCTAGAATCAAATCTTTCCCTATGACTATCAAAGTACCAGAACCCATATACCATGCAATCCACTGGAGAAAAATATTCAATGAATTCTGAAGGTGCTTCCAAGTCTGTGATCCGGAAGATCCAGAAGCCGACGCCACTCTGAGCCAATGTTCCACAGAAAAAGAAGAAATATACTTTTCTTTGATAATACGATGCTAAATACCATCTCCCATTAAAACCCTCCATAGAGTATTTGCAGCCATCGCTCGAATGAAGCTAAAAAGGTTACGCAATCCCCATCCCCCAAATATTTTCGGCTGAGAAATATAATGCCAACTACATAGATGATATCCTTTCCTTTTTTTATTTCCATTCCAAACAAATTTGTATGTAACTTGTTGAATTTTGTGTAGGATCGAGGAAAAATGTTAGCTAGTGCTAACCAATAGTCTGGTTGGATTTCCAAGACATCCTTGACCAAGACTAGTCGTCCACCCAAAGTCAACCAACTATTACACTAGTGAGAGATTCTAGATTCAAATTTTGTTAACAACCAATCCCAATCCTCTGTCTTGTACCTGTCAGATTTCAAATAATAACCCATATATTTAAATCCTGAAGCAATGTGATTAACTTCAAAAGGAAAGAAAGATTTTATAGCATCTAAGACTGCTAGTTGCACTCCAGACTGATAGAAATACGATTTCTGTGGAATGATCATCAATCCTGTAGCATTGAAAAAGATAACCAAAAGCCTATGAATCTCCAACCACTCATTTAAGAAGCATTAGTCATTATGAGGATATCATCAACAAAAAGGAGATGGAGAACCCGTAAAAGTCTAGTTACCTTAATACCAGACACCAAACTTTCTTCTTATCTTTTTTTTAAGGAAAGACTCAAACCTTCCATAATTAAGATAAAAAGAAGAGGTGACAACAGACACCCCTGTCTAAGGCCTCTTTGTTATCCATAAATTTGGTTGTCATGATGATGTAATGATGATGGAGAAATCAGGCTCTTCACTAGAACACTTTCCTGAGAAAAGTTACCTTTGTCTGCTTCCAGAAATCATAATTTTAAGGGAGGTTTGCAGGCTACCTATATATTTGCCTGTGAGAATGCATGATTCTCACAGGATGCATTAAGATGGAGTGCGAGAAGTTTGCACTGTACCTAACTATCAGGGTGCGAACATATTCTAAAGGAAGGAAAAAGATAAATTCTTGAACCTTCTGGAAGGGAATCTTCTAGAATGATGATTTGGCATTCGAATGGTTATCTAAGTATTGGTTTTCCTGATATCTTGGGATCATTCCTATCCAAGTAACTAATCTATTCTCTCCTATAAATTGAAGGGAATACTCATGGAAAGGGTTAAGCAGCAAATTAGCAAGAGATTTATTGGAGAATTAGTGTAAGATTGTGTGAACGATTGATGCTACAATAGATAGAGACACCAACAAGGTTATCAAAAGTGGTTGATCTTCTTCATGCATGAGCAAGTGTGTGTGTCAGATCTAAGAGGCATCGAAAGGAGGCTTACAACATCAAGGCTCAGGTTGTAAGTTTTTCTTTCTATCAATTTAATACAGTAATGTGTCCCTTTCCCATAAAGTTGATCGTACTTTATTACATAACTCCTTGATCATATGTATAGATTAACTGTTGAATATATTGAGTTGTTTTCACTTCAATTGGTTTGAGCTGTCTTGGTCTGAACTGCGCAAGAGCATTGGAGCGAAATCGGTACAACAAAGACCCAAGGAAGCGATCATACGGTATGTTCATGATTCTTGCCTCCTAGTTCATTCAGTGGTTAAAATCTAGGGAAAGAGTATCATTCTGTCCTATTTTTTTCTAGATCCAGGTGGATCTAGGGAGATCGGTTTGTGTCCGCACTTACGGATTTATCCTGAAACACTCTTCCCCCATTAAAAAATTTAGTAGGCTCGCCATTGATGAGGACAACATAGGTGGCCGAAGTAATACATCCCATAATATAGTTGGTTGTTGGAAGACCAAAGACTCATTGTAATAGAACAAGTCTGATGTAGTCGCAACTAATACATTCATAAGCCTTCTTCAACTCAATCTTAAGGATCAAAACTTTCAATTTTTTCACCTTAATGCTATGAATACACTCTTGCGCTATGCCTATGGCATCAATGATTTGACTGTCTCTAAGAAACCCAAACTGTTCATTTGAGAGAATACGTGATAGAATAGGTTTGATCCGAATTTCTAAGATATTGGTTATTATCTTTTAACAGAGATCACACAAGGAAATTGGCCTAAAGTTGCCCAAGGAATCCGACCCATTGAATTTTTGGATAAGAGCTATGAAAGTTGAATTCAAAGATCTATTAACCATACCAGAAATGCGAGCGTCTTCAACTACCTCCCGAAGGCCATCTGCAATCAAGTCAAAGAAATGCAAGAAAAACTCTACTATCCATTCATCAGGACCAAGACTCTTGTCCTTGGTAAACCCCTTCATAACCTCAATAATATCCTCCTTCGAGACCGAATTTTCAAGCAATTGTACCTCTTCATCTGTTGTCAATCTAGGGTATAATATCACCGCTTTAATCCGATCCACTATCGAAAGATGTGATTTTTTGTAAAAAGTACTAAAATGTCTCAAAGCTTCTGCCTTAATAGCCTCCTGCCCTATAAAAACTTGATCTAATTCATCCTTAACCTCCCAAATGTGTTTTTTGTTACACCTGAAGATGGCATACTTATGATAAAATTTGGTATTCTTGTCACCCGACAGGATCCAATTTGCCCTGCTCTTCTGGTGCCACAATTCCTCCTCGGCTAGTAACATTCTGTTTCTATATTTTACACGTGTATTTAATCGGTAAAGTGAATCGGTCTCAAGAGTATGTTCAATAATTTCTTTCATCAGGGTGACAATATGAATTTCAAGCTGAGCATAAGTCTGTTGTTCACTTTTCTTCTTACTCACTAACCACTTTCTCACCCTAGCCTTCAGGGTTTTTAGCTTCCCTACTAATCTAGATTGAGCACTGCCTCCCGTAGACTCTGGTAGGGAATTCCACACTTCTCTGACCAATACCCCAAATATATTATCCTTCAACAATACATAATTAAACTTAAATGGATAGGACACATACTTGACCCCAAAATCAAGTTGAAAAAGAACTGGTGCATGGTCTGAAATGTATGGTTGGTCGACCCAAGATCTGAAAATAGCTAAATATTCAAGCAATTCAACTGAAGCATAGACTCTGTCTAATATTTTAGATATGTTATCCATCCCCATCCTACAATTGCTCCATGTAGGAACCACCTCCACAGGCTTGATGTCAGTTAAGTGATGTCTCAAGAACAAGTCTCTGAAGAAAACCACCTACGAATCTAACAAGGCCGAAGCCCCCCAAACTTCATCAGATCCAGTCGTAAAATTAAAATATCATGCAATAATAAGATTTATCAAGTCAAGAAGTCCACTAGCTTCCATATTTTCCCAGAATACTCTGCGTCTGGAGCACGGACCATAAACATTTATAAAGCTAATCCTTCTTTTATCAGGGATATGAACACCTATCAATAAAATACCACCAGTATATAAGAAAGGTTTAAAATCTAAAAAATTAGGGTTACACGCCACCAGGATCCCTCCAGACTTCCCCATCGAGCTCACAACCGAGAGCATCCAAGAGGGGCACAAATCAAGAAAAAAATTCCTAGCTTTAACCTCATCCAAAAGAGTTTTCCGGAGGAAGATTAAATCCGGTTTAGTAGAATATATTAACCTTCTCAAAGAGGGAAGTTTTAGCCCCCCCCCCCACCTCTCTAACAATTAGGGTGAGGAGGATCATGACTTATCCCTAGCAAGGGCTTTCATGCCTCTAAGCGCGCCTTTTTCCATATTAGAAGAAGATGGTAAATCAATAGTAGAAGATCCAATCTCTTGTTTCTTCTGAGCACTCCTTGTTTTAATAGGAGACACCTCAGAACTCAGTCCTCTTGACCAAGCCAACTTCCTACTAAAATATAGTCTATCAGACAACAAAGCATCACCAGAATCACAATTCAAATTAACATAAACCTCCGATCCCCAAAAATTCTGAAGGGGTATCGGGCCGGTAGAATCTCGAGAAAAAGTAGCTAAAGACTCGCTTAAAGGAGCCAAGGGAGGGTCAGAAACACCCAGAACAGTAGTGGGGTTTGGTTGAGAGGACAAGGCAGTAGGGAGAGGATCTGAAGGGGATAAAGTCATAGGATCCTCAGAGGTATTAAAAGAGAAAGACATGACGTGTTCAGGGTTCCCTAAGTCCGCTTCCCCAACAACTGAGTCCATCCCCTTCCCATTAGAAAACGAAGAGATTGCAAGTAACAGGGAAGAATTTCCCAGAAAGTCCCTTTCCCATAAGGAGAGATTTAAAAAAAGAGAGGGACAAAATATTTTGAGCTTACTGAGGAGTATGTTGGAAGCGCCATCCAGAGACTCTTCCAAGCCATCTGAAACACCTTCTCCCAACAGGCTCTTTCCTTCCAAGCTTTCATCCATATAATGCAAGTCCACTGAGCCAGGATTCAATTCATCTTCCTCCTCTATGGAAACAAAAGCAGAGTGGAAAAAGTGACCCATTTTCCTATAGGATGTGCGTCTAAAACGTAGACCAAGATAGTCCAATCATTGGACCGAAACTTGTCCTCTCCACTCCAGTTCAATGGAATCCATTAGAACTATATGCAAGTCTAACTCAACCAGTACTTGTACCATACATTTTTCTGTCGAGAGGAGACAGGCTTCATCAATTTTCAAGAAGCGACTGAGTAAATTCCCAATGGCTGTAAGATCGGGTAAATTCTAGAGATTCAAGAGCAATCCTGGTAACAGCACCCAAACATGCCTATAATTGAAGTATTCAGTTTCCATATTAAAGCTTGTTCTCCATAATTTTAGCATAAGGCTGCCACCCTTGTAATCCCATAACAAAATTAAAATTCTCTCCACATCTTCAAGGGCCTTAAAAAGTAGACTAAACCACCCATAAGGTAGCATCGTGTATTTCGGGATATAACCAAGCCGAGGGAAACGAACCTCCTTCATCCAGTCCAAGAAGGATAAATCACACTTATGGTTATAATCAAAATGTCATACCAAGGCATACAGTGCAAGCTAACACATCTCCTCAAGCCCAATGTCCATACCAATAACCATTCGACGACACATTTTTTTCGGCTTCCAGACTCTAGTAGCCTTCCTGGTTCTAGAAACCTTTTGTCTCTCAACTCCACACTGAAATCGAGTCATGGAGGGATCCTTGGTAGTCCTAAATACCTCATTGATTAAACCACTACCAACCTTATTACCATCCAACTGAAAATCACTAGCTCGATCAATGCTTGGAGTAACAAACCATTCGTCTGTAGCAGGAGGCTAAGAAGACTGGTTAAACAACACTTTGCTATCACAAGGGGCTTTACTCGGGGAAGAAGGAGAATAAGGTGCTGGAGGTGACTATTCCAAGTGGTTTAATGTGTTCCCTAAATGCCTCTGACCGCCACTTAAACCACATAACTCATCAACAGTCTTGAAAAGACCCTCACGGTCCCAGTCTTCCTCGTCAGAGGCGACCAAAAAACTGCTAGCTTCAAACTCCATCCTAGGAGTTGACAGCTTGATAACTTACTGTCACCACTGAACCTGCATACCGATCACATATCGTGGGCCCCTACCTCCAAAACGTCCCAAGAAACGAGCAATAAAGACATATAAATATGGTCGTCAACTCACTTAAATGAAAACAATGAAGAAACAAAAACAACCTGGACAATCCAACAAGGAAAGGAAGGATATCACAAGGTTCCCGACTAACTGAACCTGAGAAACCAGTTTCTAAAAACAGAAGTCCGCCATGAAAGCCAACGAAAACTTCGAAAAAAGTGCTATATTGGGTATCCCGCCAAAACCTAAAATAAAAAAACCCTTATACTCCATTCGCTCCACCAAAAATCGCATTCACATCATTCTTCGTCCCACCTCTCTTGACTTGACTTCAGAAGTCTGCCATTCATCCAAGTGCAATTACCTATGAGGAGTACGAAAGAAATTCCCATTGCTACTTTATAAAATATTGAAGAAAACTAATAACCTAGCTAAAAGAAGTAAAATATAAGTGTAAAAGAAAAAAAAAACATCACAAATATGTAAGAATATATATGAAAAACCTAATTGTGTACAAAATAAGTGTAAAAGAAAAAAACCATCACAAATATAAGAATATACATGAAAAATCTAATTGTATACACACAACATGAATTGTCAAGTGTGGGAACACGAGCTCATAACACGAAGTGTCAAGTATGGGAACAAGAGCTCATGATAAAAGATTATATTTGTTTGTTTCTTATAATAATATCCATACATGATAAGGGATTTGGTTTTTATTAATGTTTTATTCACAACATTGATTAAATTAGGAGGTCTCTCCTCCTCATCCTTGGTCTCACGAGTCAATTTGCATGAATGGATGAAAAGCGTTGCGGGGAAGAATAGGCTTTGGGTTCCACAATAAACCCCTCCTCTTGATCCTCACCCTGCTCTCTATTATTATCATCATTTTCACCGCCCTTTAAAATAATTACAAAATTGTATCCATGTTAGGAATTCACTATTTAGATACATAAAAAAAAATCATAATACTTAACCAAACTTAAAAATATATAATATATAATATATATAAAACAAAATACTATGATATATATTTTGACTACATTTATTAGGTTGATTATGATTGACTAATTTGTTGATTGTAATTAACTATGTTAACTATGTTGATTGTAATAGAGTGGTGAAATCAACAACTAGGGTGGACTTGTACTTGCATTACATGGGGTCGAATTCTACCACAATAACTTCCGAGTGCACCACACATCCCCAAGCACGACAAACGAGCTACGTGAGATTTGAACCAATGACATTGCAATGAGTGTTTTAACAAATAATTCTATCACCAATTGATCTAGACCCCTGGGGGCCACTTGGGATATTATTATTTAAGACACTTGAGCACAATTTTACTATTGACACAATTGGGGTACAAACACCTTGAGCTATTTTCTACTTGTTCAGCATTTTGTTTGGGATCCCCTCATAAACTAGAGCTAGTGGCATGGCCTCGAATATGATCTTAGCTTCATAACATCTAATTTGGAACATTTAGATCTTTGTGGAATACCCAGTACAAATACTATTTTCGTTTTGATCTCCTCTTTTTGGTGCATTAAATGTAATTGATTAGCCTCTAATGAGAAAGATCTCAAAAGTCAAAATCACTCAGTGCCACTCAAAATGGATTATTTAAACAAAATTAAAAATCTATTTACATTTAAAATTTCTTATTATGTATATGAAACCATGTACAATTCTGTTGTTTAATATTTAATCACGATAGTGGAGATTAAGAAAATAACTATACAAGGTAACATTTACACATGGTAGAATAGTAGTTTTAAGGATAACCCTTATGGGGAACAAACTCCATTTATTATCTATCATTGAGAAATGTTGACTAGTGAGTATATAAATCTACAATTTTTCATGACCTCTAGGATTGCACATCCACAACACCATGTTTTTGAAAGACCAAGAAAAATGTAGAAACCTATAACCAAGATTTAGCTTATATAAACTCCTATTGAGAGCATCAAACAAATAATAGTAAATCTAAACAAAAAAAAGAGAGGAGACAAAATAATTTACATGGTAAATCCTCAATGCGGGGAAACATTCACGGAAACAAGGCCTTCTATTATTTAGATAACTCTCCCAATTACAGTTGCTAGAGAACACACATATATGGAGTTAAAATTGGATCCATAGAACTCTTGAGCTTATGTATGATGTAGCCTAAGGACCCATAGGGTCTAGGCTAACAATCAAGACCATAATCCACCCTCCACCCTCTTTGATTCAAAACCAATGGCTTGAATTTATAGTAATGTTCAAGGATTAACCTGGACCATTGATCGTAAGTATTACTCAAGGGTGGAGAAACACCAAACCATAAAGGTAAGCAATAAACTCATCAAGAGATAAGGGACAAGTGGTGGATAAGAATAACTTAGTAGTGTAGGTCACAATTACTTGAGGGATAGGTCGCCACCAAATAACTCCCCAAAAGTATCTCCATGTACACATGTGCATTGTTACAAAAATCCAGTGAGACCTAGTTACATGTGATATTATAATGATATTCATTATGACACTAGGTAGAAGACTAAATCAAGTCACTAGACAACATCAAAATACATTCTTACACCTCCCTTAATGTTGACTAAAGGAATGAACACTTGAGCAAAGGATGGAGTTGTGTTACATAAGAATAGTAGGCCAATAATGTGGGATATTTGAGATCTCACAAGTCTAATGATGCCTCATTCTGTGTAGAAATTCCTTAGAATGATGTTCTCATAACCATCATAATGATAGGCTATACAACAATAAATGTGGCTACTAGATAATCATTACATTAGGGATGTAATGAAACATTTGGAAGAAGATGACATTATATTACATTCCCCTTAGTGAAAAATTCAAACATCTTGGATAACTGGCAAATATAGCTTCAAACTATGTTGTCATCAAGGATAAGATGCTAAGTGGAACAATGTAGGAAACCATCAATAGAATATAACCAAATCCTCAGTAAGGTGCAAGGAGAAGACACCTACTACCATCAATAATCAATGCAAACTGATTGGTAATAACAACATCAATATGCTCATGATGAAGTGCCAAACAACTCAAGATAGAGTAGCAATCTACCAATCTATATCCAAACTCTTCACACACACCACTTAGGAACATGTGAAGAAAATAGATAGCTAACTGGAAGAAATAAACTTCAAGAGCGAGTGAATGAATAGTCATGGAAAGTCCACAATGTGTCAAATAAAAATCTCCCCAACAAGACATGGAAGATAGCATAATATGAAGCTAAATGTGATCCAATAAGATGAAAGTGTTGATGAACAACTAGAGTTCTTTAATAAAGAAATTGAACACAATCACACAATGATCACAAAGTTCAACAAGTGCTCAAATATGCACCACATGTAAGGTAATATGGTCTCCCCATCACAAATACATAATTCCAAGAAAAAAACTAAATTTCTACCATTAAGAAACTATCTCAAATAAATTATTGTCACAATCAAACAAAGGAGAAATATGACAATTTTCATAAGCAATAATAATATGGTTGAATCAACCTAAACTAATATCACCATTACATAGAGTAAGAAATTTTATGGATTTTTTTCCTTCTCAAAATGGTGTTCGTATCAACAAGTTATGACCATTGCAAGTTCCAAAAATGAAATATAACTTTGTGGTTTTTTGGGAACAAATGAATATCACCAACATTAAATAGAACAACTCACTAAATCCAAATATGTCATTGACTATAGAATTGAAAAATATAGTCTACAAAAAACCACACTAGAAACTGATGTCATATGACAAAGTTATGGAAATTTTAAAATCAACTTCAAAATCTTGGTTCTAATCCCCGTAAGCTAAGCTAGAAGTGCCATGTGGCAACCTTTGATTGGTATAAATGGAACCCACCATATATTGACATGGAAAGGTATGCAAATAACATGGCATGTGCATAATGCTTATGTGGCATGTATGGAATGTTGACATAGCATGTACAGAATGCTAACATGGCATTTGTTGAAAATGACACATTGTAGTGTACAAAATGACACATGGAAACTATGATGGAAATTTCTATATGGATGCACCTATTAATGTGGCACATGTTGGTTGAGTGGATAAGTCCACATAGTAACAATTGTTAATATTTTTGGTGTAACTATGGAAGATATTCTTGTATATATTTTTTAGTCAAACCTTTAAAAGGTTATTATAATTATATTGTACAAGTCTTCTCAACAAAAAATATTATATTATTGATATTTTAATTATTATGGGTTAGTTAGGTCAAGAGTCATGTCTCTTCAAGAGACACTATTTTGTATAAATATAGGATAGGTTCCTCTCATTTGGACACACACTCACACACTTAACTTGTGCATCTTGGAGTGCATAAGAAGGTATAGTGCACAACTCTTGGAGACTGGTTCTTTTGGTGTTTTGGTCTAGGTCTTTCTTGGAGAGCTATAGCGCATCATTGTATTGGTTGAAGGAATCTATATTCAGGTTTTGGTTGCTAGGTTTTCTCCCCCACAAGGGTTTCCCAGGATAATATTTGTGTTCTATTGTATATGCGATTGTCTATCTTTTAGTAATCCTACTACAATTGTTATTGGATTAAGTAATTGTAATTATGTAACTAGAAAATTTAAAATTCCAACATGGTATTAGAGAAGGTTTGAATAGAAGCCAATTGCATATCTAGAATCCTAAAAGGGAGTCATTTTCCAGTCTAGAGACAGTTTCCGAACAAACCAATACCATTATAAGGCAGAATGACTACCGGAACACAGATCAATGAGAAGCTAGATGTAGTTGATAACTTTAGGGACTAGGAGTATAGAGTAACCCTCCTTCTTGAAGAACATGAACTGGATAATTTCATTATAGAAGAGGTTCAAGAACGTCAAGGAGATGAAGCTAAGGAAAAATATAAGAAGGACATGGTGAGAGAAAAAAGGATTATTGTAGACACCATTAAGGACCACCTTATCCATCATATATCATCATTATCTTCTCCAAAGAAAATGATGGACACCTTAACTCATCTGTTTGAGGGAAGAAACATAAATCAAAGAATGAATTTGAGATATCAGTTGAAGAATGTGAAAATGTAGAACTCAGAAACCATTCACTCCTACTTCTCAAGAGTGAATCAAATTAAGGAGCAGATAGAAGCCATTGGTGACTCAGTAGAAGGAGAAGAGATAGTGATAACTATATTGAATGGCCTCCCAGGGTCATGGGATGCATTCATCCAAGGAATTTGTTCAAGAAATAAGCTACCCAAGTTTTGTAGGCTTTGGGAAGATTGTAACCAGAAAGAAGCTAGGAAAACTGCAAGAGAAGAAAATATGGCAGATGAAGATCAATCCCTACCCAACCACATCAAGAAAGGAAAGAACAAGAAGGAGCATTCTTTACCTAATAAGTTTAATATGGGTCAAAGAGACAACTCAAATATCAGATGTTACTGTTGTCATGAATTGGGACACTTTTTTAGGGATTTCCCCCTCATTATGGAAATTAATAATAAGAAAGGAAGTAAGAGGCATCAAGCTCACACAACTGAAGATGATGAGCTTCCCAAGAAGGTTGCAAAGAAAGATGAATCAAGTGATGAGGATTATGTTCTTATCTCAAACCTCACAGGTACTATTACTCATGGAAGTAACACTTGGTTGATAGACAATGGTTCTTCCAAGAACATGACAGGCTATGAAAACCCCTTATCTAAACTTATTCATAAAGATTTACCTCACAAGGTGAAATTGGGTGATGACTATAAGTATCCAATCAAAGGTGTTGGAGAATCTTCCTACAAGTTAAACTCAGGCAAGCCAATGAAGATGAAGGAAGTTCTCTATGTTCCAGGTTTAAAAAAGAATCTTCTCTCAATTTCAACATTGGACAAGAAAGGATTTATAGTAGCATTTATTGATGGTCAAGTTCTTATGTGGCCTAGAGGGAAGACCCTTGATGATGCAGTAGTGATTAGAGTTGAAGAAGGAGGACTCTACAAATTAAAATGACATTCAGAATTCGCAATGGTTCATGATATTTTGAATCCTAGTGAACTATGGCATATGATATTTTCTCACCTACACTACAAAACTCTTTCGGTTGTGAGCAAAATGGTGACATGTTTTCCATAAATCCAAGCAAAGCCATATGGTGTGTGCAAAGGATGTGCACAAGGCAAGAACATGAAGCACTCCTTTCCCAATGGCGATAGTAGAGCCAAAGGAGTTTTGGACATCGTGCATTGAGACGTATGTGGACCGATGTCGGAAACTTCACTAAGTGGGTATGTATATTATGTATCTTTCATTGATGAATACTCACATAAAACTTGGATTTATTTGATAAAAGAAAAGAATGAAGTTTTTTTGCAAATTCAAAGAGTTCAAGGTTCTGGTAGAAAACTTGATGGAGCAGAAGATAAATACCTTGTGATCAGTCAATGGAGGTGAATTCACCTTAGTATAATTCAAGGAGTATTGCAAGAAAGTTGGGATTAAGAGGAAGATTTCTACTCCCTATAACCCTCGACATAATGGAATAGCTGAAAGGAAGAACTTGACAATCATGGAAGAAGTAAAGGCCATGATCCATGATCAAGATATTCCTATGCATTTGTGGGAAGAAGCAGTGAAGACGGTAGTGTACGTGAAAAATAAAATTCCCCACAAGGTTCTTGAAAACAAGACACTCGAGGAAATGTTTTCAGGATTGAAGCCAAAAGTCAACCATTTCAAAATATTTAGCTGCCTTGTATTTGTTCATGTCCGCAAGGAAAAGAGGACAAAGTTGGACCCTTTCAGACGAAAGGGAATATTTGTTGGTTACAGTGACACATCAAAGGATTACATGATATACATTCCTGATCACTAGAAAGTGGAGATCAACCGAGATGTAACCTTCGATGAGAATGCAACTTTCGGTAAATCCAAATAGATCCATGTAGAAGAGGCACATGAAGAAGAGAATGAAATTCTTAAATTTCCAGAGGAAAATGAACCAGAGGAATTCATTCAATAGGATCATGACATGGTAGAACCTCAGAAACCAGCCGAAATACGTTCTCGCAAGATATGAATAGCTTGGGAACAAGAGCTTATTAGAGATGCATAAAGAATTGGTGCCCTAGAGAAATCTTTTATGGAAAGTAAGAAGTTGAAGCCGTATTCCATTTACGTGGCATACTTGTGTGACATAATGGATGCAAAACCTTCCATTTATGAAGAGGTTGTAGAAAATCAGGTATGGAAAGATGCCATGGAAAAGGAATACCAATCCATTATACAAAATGATGTATGGGATGTGGTTCCTAGACCAAAGGAAAAATCTGTGGTGAGTTCAAAATGTATCTACAAGATGAAACACACCGTCGATGGCAGTATTGAAAAATATAAGGCAAGATTTGTGGCCCGAGGTTTCTCTCAGAAGGAAGGGATTGACTATGAAGAAACTTTTTCTCCCATAGAAATATATACCTCGATCAKGACYATACTTTTATTGGCCGCTATGATGAAATGGAAGGTGCACCAGATGGATGTAAAGAAARCATTCTTGAATGGTGAAATAAAAGAGGAAATTTATGTGGAGCAACCACTTAGATTCGATACACATGACATGGAGAATCATGTGTGCATATTAAAGAAGGATTTGTATGGATTGAAGAAGACACCCATAACATGGTATGGTAGGATTTAAAATTTTCTGATGATCTTGGGTTTTACCAAGAGCAATGCATATCCTAACCTTTACCTTAAGTTCGAGGATGGTGAACTAGTGATTCTACTGATGCATGTAGATGACCTGTTTCTGACAGGTGCAAAAAAGCTCATTACTGAATGTAGGATAAAATTGGCTACAACATTCGACATGAAAGATTTAGGAATGATGCACTACTTCTTGGGACTATAAGTTTGGTAGATATCATATGGGATTTTCCTAAATCAAGGAAAGTATGTTGTGGAAATATTGAAGAGGTTAAATATGTTGTACTGTAAGTTCATGGTCACCCCGATGGTATCAAATATTAAGTTTTTGCAGGATACAACTTCAGAGATTATGGATTCTACCTTATACAATCAGATAGTGGGATCGTTGATGTATTTGATGAACACAAGACCGGATATATGTTTTTCTATGAACACCCTGAGTCAACATTTGGAGCAGCCTAGACAGGTTCATTTGGTTGCAAAAAAACATGTGTTGAGGTACCTTAAGGGTACTCTAGATCATGGTCTTTGGTATAGATCTGACCATGAGTTTTAATTGTATGGATACTCAGATTCATATTGGGCCGATAATATTCATGACCAGAAGAGCACTTCCGGATACTATTTTAGTCTTGGCTCTAGTATGGTCTCGTGGAGCAGCAAAAATCAGTCACATGTGGCACTCAGTACAATTGAAGTTGAGCATGTGGCAGCATGTGCAATGAGCAGAGAAGAAATATGGCTTCATAAGATGTTGTCTGGGTTATTTGGTCTCGGATTGGAGGTGACGTGCATTTGGTGTGACAACCATAGTTGCATGAAGTTGTCATAGAACCCAGTGTTCCATGACAGGTCGAAGCATATTTAGATCAGATACTACTATATCAGAGATATGGTACAGAGGGGAGTAGTGAGGCTCCAGTTCGTGACTGTCGAGGATCAAGTTGTAGATGTTTTCACCAAGCCACTGTCGAGGACAAAGTCCAGGTACTTCAGGGACAAGCTTGGTGTGGTCCTTCTTCAGAGGGAGTGACAGGTGGAATTCATCCAACATGAAAAAGGGCTGGCACTGTGTATGGGAAAATCTCATCCAACATGAAAAAGGGTTGGCACTGAGTCTAGTGGGTCTCATCCAACATGAAAAATGGTTGGCACTGAGACAAGAGTGCACATGATCAGGTATTGATGCATCACAGGGAGTGGATGTCCTAGGGCCATGTTGTAGCGATTGAGAGCTACCCACAAACCTTGCTTGCATGGCGTGAAGTCATGTTTCACTATGTATATCTGAGGATGTATAGATTTTCATGTTCAACAATCAATGGATGTGAGCTCATGTGGTATCAGACTTGGAGTCTGTGTCTGGAAATAACACTTTCTTAGTTAAGAGGGAGTGTTAATATTTTTGGTGTAACTGTGAAATATATTCTTGTATATTTGTTTTAGTCAAACATTTAAAATTTTATTATAATTATATTATACAAGTTTGCTCAACAAAAAATATTATATTATTGGTATTTTACTTATTATGGGTTAGTTAGATCAAGAGACACTGATGTGTATAAATAGAGGATAGGTTCCTCTCATTTGGACACACACTCACACACTTCTCTTGTGCATCTTGGAGCACATAAGAAGGTCTAGTGCACAAGTCTTGGAGACTGGTTCTTTTGGTGTTTTGGTCTTGGTCTTTCTTGGAGAGATATAACACATCATTGTACTGGTTGAAGGAATCTATATTGAGGATTTTGTTTACTGGGTTATCTCCCCCATGAGGGTTTCCCAAGATAATCTTTGTGTTCTATTGTATCTGTGATTTTCTATCTTTCAATGATACTACTACAATTGCTATTGGATTAAGTAATTGTAATTGTGTAACTAGAAAATTTAAAATTCCAAAAATGATGTAGTAGGTCCTCCAAATGATAAATGTAACACACTCGACCCATTAACTCATACTTAGGTTGGTGGGGCGTCTAAATTTCCTTCCCCTCAATCTCAGTTCTGATCCATATCCAAGTCTTATAGATTGATTCTTCTCACCGATATATTTCCATCATCTGTGCCCATGCTCAAAATTGAACTCTACGCCGAAAATTAGAGTCTTTCGAAGTTCTCGGGATTACAAATTTCAAATCTTCCTTACTACCATGTGGCATACACATGGCACCCTTGTTAGAAAAATAGGATCATGGAGCAATAAAATAAAACAAATGCGGAAATAAAACACAGAAGATACACAATACAATAGAGACACAGATATACGCGATTCACCCATGATGGGCTACGTCCACTAGAGAAATTGCCAGGTCCTTCCTTGATTATTATCCAACAAATGAAGGGAAACAACCTACAACAGAGGTGTAACTTCCTCTTCTTTCTCTCACAATATCCTCTCTCAAAATACAATATTCGCAATGATACATAGCCGCAATACATTTCCCTCATAAAAGAGGGTTTCCTTCTAGGGAAAAAACCCTAACATAACTTCTACCGTCAGATCTGTGACCTCATAATGAACGATCCAGATTTACTTTAAAATTAAAATATACAGTTACAAGGAAATTTTTCCTTCAGGGTTTCACCCCCAAACCCCCATCGAGGAGCACTGCCCCCCGAACCCTCGCTGGGGGCCCACTTGCCCCCAGGACCCCCAGTCAGGGGGATATCCCCCTCGGACCCCCCAATTGGGGGGATAGCCCCCTCGGACCTCGCAGGGGGGGTAACCCCCCCTTTCACTCCCCCACATGGAGGAGTGCACATTATTCCAGGGTGTAAAGTCTTCATGGTTTATAAACATGGCTGAAAAAAAATACATCTGAATCAGAAAGATAATCATGATCCACAACCAACAACCGTGTCATTTGTACCATCCCACATGATACTGAATTAAAATCCAACATGACACCTACCACCTGATACATCATCCTTTCCATATTAATGTATCCATCCTTTTGAACTGATATTCATCATCTTAGAAGTTCTACTCCTTAGGATTTGTGAGTTACCCCAACCAACAAGTTCCAATGACGAACTCTTTGGTGGTTCACTCCCATATTTGGCGGCACTCGGTATTCAAAAACTAATGGCTCTGATCACGTCGACATCTCTGATCTACACATCAAATAAACACCCACTACTTTAATCTCTTCTAAGGTGAAAAGGTGGGGCTTACATAGATCCACGAATAATATCACATCTCGCCTCTTCACCAATCAAAACTATCATTTGAATTTGATATCCTTTCTTCATCAACCCACTTCCTTGCCTCTCTCTAGACCTCTCTCCACCATATTCCAAAGAACGGTCAGGATCTATTGACATATAGATATGATGGTTGTGGTTTAAAGAAAATACCTAATGACGTCCAACCCCTCCGGGCCCACTATCGCCCCATCGACCATTCAACTGTCGACACATGTCACCCCTCAAGACATGATGGCTTCCATGTTGGCACCCACATTAATGTAACACCAATTACTATGGTGGATATTTAATATCACCTAAGTACCAATCAATGGTCCTTGTTCTTCCTCAAGTCTTTCTTATCATCGAAACCTTCTCATTATCATCGGAGCTCCTAGATCCAACTTTTGGTCCCTTTAATGACTCGACCTCCTGAAAAATGGTCATTTTCCCATCGCACCAATCGACAACTGGAAATGGTTCTACAACTTTATTGTCATCGGGCTCTCTCTCTCATCTCCTGATTCCATGACTTGAGACTTTCGATGATCTCACCCTTCAACGTAAGGCTAATATTCATTCACCGAGCCGAATTGATGACTACAATATTCCTTGACTCAAAGATATGGATTCCCGCTGGATAAAGGTATGAAATTGGGACCCAATTTCAAGGATTCATGTAGGTTTTTACCAGGTCTTCAAGAGATCAAACACTACCCTGAGACCAACTAAATCTCGCTCGCTTCCTGGGACAAAGTTTGCATATCTTGCAAGCTTTCCATTCAAGTCAGGTGGGAGGTTTGAGGGGTTAAAACTCTTTGAAATACACAATGACCTTTCCCACACACCCGAGTACTCCCTTTGTTAGTATTGGATGAAGATTTCGTTCATATCATGTAAAATTTCCATTCAGAAACATAAGTTTCCCTCATAATATAGGATTCTTTCATCCCTACAAGACCTCTCGAGACCTAGGGCACTCATTCCACCTTCCAAATGAATATTTAGTCCATATCTTGCAAACTTTCCTCCTAAACCGAAAGATTATCAGGAACACTCGCTACTATACTTGGATTAACTTCTTAAGTCAAAAAATTAAATAGTGAAGGAAAACAAACAGATTCCATTTTACTCAGGAATTCAATTCAACATTTTCATGCATTCATATTCTTCCCATTAAGCCAAAAACCACACATTTACATCATTATCATACATCAAACAAGACAATTTAAACAATTATATGTTCAGGGAAATATCAACATCCAATTGACTGAGAAATGACGTCTTTCCTCCCAACATTAGGCCATACTACATAGCGCCTTCCTATAGTATTCCACCCCCGTGCTAAGTTGTGATATCATAAGGGAATGATTCAACTGACTTCCAAATTTAGGATGATCCAAGAAGGTTACCCTCCCTCCTCCACTAACAACAACAAAAGCTTCCCTCTTCCCACTGAGCTCAAGGCTTCCATAGGTTTATCAAATACCTACCCAACTGGATTTCCTCTACACAAGGGAGCCCCTTCTCTACTATATAGTCCCTCGATGACTTCCCCTTACCATTTTCGGTTTCTGTCCAGTTAGTACCAAGCTACAACCCTCTATTGATCCATTCTGTATCCGGGTCTCCTCTGTTTCAGGGTGATCACCAATATTTTAGACGAACTTATTATTTTATTCAAATAAGCTCTATCATTTCTTCTCTTCTTCAATCTGCACCAATGAACACCATTGTTCACTACGCCATTAGCTTGTGAGTTTGCTACTCCCTTTCTCTTCCTCAGAGTATTCTCCTCTATGCATTGTGTTCTCTCTTTTTCTGCTATTGCTATGTCTCTTCCACCTCTTCTACCTCTCTCTCTTTGTCTAGTGATGATTTTCATCTTTGACCTCTTCCTCCATCAATCATTGGTATTTTTGTGGCTTCTGTTAGATACGACCTGTAGGGGAGAATCCATGGTGTCCTATTGGTCAATTCCTTCAGTTGACCCTTTTCCTTCTTCAAGAGACCAAAACTATTAGCATTTATTAACTAATTCAACCATCGTTTTGGATTCCATAACTACTCATGTGGCTCCATACAAATATGGGTACACTGGTAGGTGTGTGTTTATTTTTTGCAAGTATAAGCTATCTTTCTAAGAAATATTCCTATTTTCTTCACTAAAACATCTCAGCTCCACCTCACCAGTCCACTTCATCAATTCAACATGTGATGTCATGGCTAGTACTCTCAAGGTTTTTCCCTCTAAGTCTGTTGCCTGGTGTTTTCATTAATCAAGACATAATTACAAGCTTCATAATCACAATTATATGAAGTCTTAGCATAATCACAATCATGGGGTAAAATGGGGTGTTACAATAAAGTTGTTCAACAAAATGTTAGTTAAGTTTGAGAGAGAATGGGTTTTGAATCCAAGACCTCATAAAAACCAAATACATAACATATTATTATACCCAAATAATAAATTCCATGTTATTTGATATCAAATTCATTTCGTTATTGTTAAATCACTAATTTAAAAACATATTACAGTGAATGGATAGCCCATGTCTGCTAGAAGAAATCCTTGATATCTAGTGAAAATGAAGGCCAATTGTTGTAAAAAAATGATTGATTTTGGATAATTACACTACTCCAGACACATCTATATGGTCAACTCAACCCAAAATGCTTCAATTTGTATATATATGAAGGACACCCATGAATCTTCAATCTTATATATAGCCCAAATGGAGACCAAATTTAGCAAAATGAATGTTGTTATTGACTAATTAGCATGATCTAGCTATAATGGTAATATAAGATCTAGAAACAATGGCATAGAGTTTGCAAAAATAAAGCATGTGATCTAGATCTAGAATTTCAGATCTATGAAAAAAAAAGTTCTAAAAATCAGATCTGAAAATTTATACAACATATCTGATCCAAAAATCCTTAGATGTTAAAGTATTTCTTAAGTATACATTAACATCCAACCTGGTTAAAAAAATTAAGATCGTTTTGACTATTTGAAAATAACATATGAATTCACTTAATTATCCAAACCTTCATTAATAATAAATAACTTGCGAGAAACTGAGTGAAATAGAAACAACAAGAACAAGGCACATTACACAAGTTTTTAATGGAGTTCACCCTACTAGGGATGCGTCTCCGGGTCAACTTCCAAATGAGAGACTTCTCTATTAATGCTCAAATTATTGATACAATAATAACTCTACTTGTGTTTTTACAATGGCATTCTAAACTGCCGCTCAAACTCAGAAACATAGGTCACCATGTTAAGAACCAAACATCAATATAGCATAGAAAAACCTCAGGAAAAGTACTCAATGCCTTGAAAAAGAGATAGTTTCTGATAATAAGCCTCTTCGAGGGGTCAACCTCCTTTTACCCCACTTAAATGTTCAAGTACAAGATGATTCAAAATGAAAATGTCTCCTTGGTATATATAGGAGACTAGGAGGTATATATAGGAGACTAGGATGTATAATTACAAATAATGGCCTAAAGCCGACATAATTAAAATAACATTACTAATATAAATTACAACTAATGGCCTAAAGCCGACATAAATAAAATAGCATTACTAATCTAATATGCCCCAATTAAGGGGTAATGAGCCAACAT
>ML780976.1:497938-553733 GCA_009831015.1 Picea engelmannii
TTCCAAATCACTCAGTTATGAATGAGATAATAGATTAATATTTATTGTCTAATTTTAATTAAGGGAAAACTAAATTAGACACATGTTTCTTGTTGACTTTTCAACAACTTCCTCATATGATGTTTGTTTGAGGCAATTCACACACAGTTGGAAATATATCGTCTATCTATATGCAATGGAGTCATGTTTGAGAGAATTTGAGATTATCAAATTTGCAACGTTCTTAGAGCCACCTGGATCATTCATCCCCATTGGAAGCCTTTTGGACCACCAAAAGTCCAGATTACTCAACAACTAAGTGAGGATAAATATCCCTCACTTTACCAATCTCGATCCATCTTGCTTTGCTTGGTTTTAACCCTTTAAGACCAACTCAAAGATACTCCACATCACCTCGTTGTGAAGTCTTGATTCTTTTGTCTAGGACAACATCTTCCTACAACTCATCTAACTACTCAGGACTGAAATCATCAATTGTTGGAACCTGAACACCTTCATATTTATCCTCATAGGAGGTTCATAAAATTTCAAATTCTCAACATTCACTACTGAATACATTTTCATATAAGATGTCAGACCTAAATGAAAGGCATTGGTACCAATATTCTCCAAAATATCAAATGGACCATACGAGATTGGTTTGAGATTTTTATCTTCACCCTTCATTTTTTCCTTGGTGATATGTAACCATACCTGATCATCAACTTGGAACTAATGGTAAAATCGATGCTTGTCATGCCTTACCTTATACTTGGCTTGGTTCATTTCCAATTGTTCTTATACTTCCTGATGTACCTGTTGGATCTTTTTAATGAGCCTCTTAGATTTTTCGACATCATCTTGTCTCTCTTATTTTCTCACTTCTTTGAAAGCAAAATCCATATGTGATTTAGGCAAGTATCCCCAACATGTTTCAAAAGGATATCTCTGAGTAGAATAATTTATGGCATGATTATAGGCATGTTTTACATAGTGCAACTGTTCATCCCACAACTTAGGATTTTTATTGCAGTACCCCTGTATCAAATGTACCACTATCCTCTTCACCACCTCTGTTTGTCCATTTGTCTATAGATGAAAAAATGTTCTCTTCTTTTACTTAGTGTCCAATAAGTCCCACATACTAGACCAAAAATTTCCCAAGAATTGAGAGTCTCAATCAGATATAATATATGTAGGTAGCCCAAAATGAACCCAAACATTAACAAAGAATAATCATGCTGTTTTTTCAGTTGTGACTTGCTTCTTGAAAGACATTAAGATACACATTACTAAACCTATACATTACGAAATACAAGTAATCATGACTTGTTCTGGACATCGATAAACCCCCTACAAAATCCATGGTCGAGAAGGTATTGGAAGTGGTGTATACAACTTATTTTTTTTGTTGCTAGGCTTACTCGTGGAAAACAAAACACACCCTTTTATATACTTGGAAACTGTTTCATTTATTCGAGGCCAATAACAATATCTTTGCAATTGGGCTACTATCTTTCCTACCCCGAAGTGACCAAAAATAAGAGATGTATGGGCTTCCCTGATTACATTTGCTTTTTCACCTTTGGGTATACAAATATTTCCAATATGATATAATAAATTATCCTGCACATGATGATTCAATTCTTCATGTATATTTCCATGAGTTAGTGCTTCATATACATGTTTGAAATTATTATCTCTAGCATATTGTTCAACAAAACTTTCATGATCTAAAGAGTCATGCTTTAATATTGTAGATGCATTGATTGTTGGTCTTGATAACATATGTGCAACCTTATTATGAATACCCTTCTTATAATTAACTACCAAATGAAATTGTTGTAATAAATCCATCCACCCAAAGTGTCGTGACAGTTGTAGCTTGGTTTGTGATTGCAAACAATGTAATGGTTGATGGTCTATGTGAACTATTATTTCCTTCCCCATTAAGTAATGCTTCCATTTTTTCACACTTTGTACCAAAGCATACAATTCCTTATCATATGTTGGATAGTTAATTACTGCTCGAGTAAAAGTTCCAGAATGGTAATAAATAGGTTTACCTCGTTGCATCAAGACTGCTCCCATGGCATATCCTCTTGCATCAGTTTGTATCTCAAATGGTTGTTGTATATATGGCCGGTCTAACAATGGCACACTAGTTATTTTCTCTTTTAATGTCTCTAAGGCTTTCTGTTGCTTGCCTCCCCACTGAAATACTTGTTTCACACCAATATTAGGAAGAGGAGGATCCTTGTGTAAATAAATTCCATGTTCAACTCCCCTCTTGGGAGGAAACCCTGTAGGTTCATGAAATATCTCATCATAGTTAGAAATGATCTTTACCAATTCCTGCTTATGATCTGGATCACAACTTGAAAAAACATTTGATACATCTTCCTCTTTTTTCTTCACCATCATGAGAACAAAATATTTACTATCACTTACAAGTCTCTTCATTTGTTCTGTGCCCACTAAAGAAACATTATTTTTAATATGGTGATCTCTAACAATATATTCAATCATGTCTTTGAAAAGTTGATATTTTTTTTCTTCATGATAGAATATGGATTTCTTGTCAAATAAATAAGGACTACCCAATAAAATGCCACAAATGTTAAGTGACACTACATCCAACTCAACCTCATCAATGAACTTGGAAGTAATTTCAAATCTGATTTTACATTGTTTCGTCACTTGCAACTTAGGATCCTCACAGACCCAACCCAATGGGTATGGTTTCACATGAGGTGTGTTATTTAAACCCAACTTATTAACAATTGCTTTAGATATTAAATTCACTTGAGATCCACTATCAAACAAAGGATATATCTTTGTATGCTTCATTATGACCCTGACATGGAAAATCTCACTTTGCTTCTGTTGATTAAGAACACTTTCCAATTAAATTAGCAGATTGAATTGGAGAACTAGAACTAGCATTAGATATGCCTTTACTTCCCATTGTTGTGATTTTATTTTCATCTCCTGAATCTGATCCCAGATCTTGTTGAGTTTTTGCAACAGTCTTTGGTTTCCTCTTTCCTGGAATGTCTTTAGCTGCAACTGTGGATGTAGCTTCCAACACTTTTCCTCCTCATGTCCTTTCCTCTTGCAGTGAGAACATGTAGGTCTTTCTTAATCTTTCTTCATTGTAGATGACTTATTACTCTTCCCTTTTCCCTTCGACTACTTCTTGAATTTGTGTGGCTTCTTATCTTCAAACACATGCTTTCCCTTGGTAGCTTCCATATGAGTAGATTTTACTGACACTTCATCAATACTAGTAGGGTTAAACATCAATATAACATGTCAAAGATATGAATGCATACCACCAATATATTTCAGAATATTTTCATGAGCATATAATGGAATTCCTAAAGACAATGTTTTCTTCTTAAATTCCTGCGTATATACTTGAACATTTTCCCCTTTTCCTTGCCTTAGATGTTGCCAATGTAGTATTGTCGTTTGCATATAAGCTAATGGATACTTTTTTTTTCTTAATGCAACAATAAATTCATCCCAAGAAGAAATTACTTTAACCTATTGGATGAGATCATATTTTGTCCTACTCTCCCACCATATCAAGGTTGTTCCTCCCAAATGAAGAGTATCCAATTGTATCTTTGCATTGTCATCCATGATTTTCTATACCCTAAAATATACTTCAATTTGTTTGATCCAATTGTCCAGCTTCTCTGCATTCAATTCGCCATCATAAATTGACAAATCTAATTTTACATCTAACTTTAATAAAGGCAAATCATGAAAATGAAAAGTCTTCTTAGAAGGCTTCTTCTTATGAGAAGAATATTTGCTATCATCAGAAGATGATGATGATGATGATGATGATGGGGACAAAGGGGGACATGGAGGTTTTTCACCTCCTCCTCCTCCTTCGAATTTTATCAATTTTTTGGCTCCTCCTAGAACCTTACGGTACAATTCTTCCACCATTTTCTTCATCTTGAGAAATTCCTCCATCAAAGCATCGAAGCTCATTATAGGATCTTCTCCTTCTTCAGACACCATTCCTTGTCTTCGAAATTCTATTTGAATTTTTGGTTTGAAGTATTCAAGCACGCCTTCACCTATCTTGGATTTAGAAATTGTAAGCATTCACTTGCAAACACCTTTCAAAACCTGCTTCGATACCAACTTGATCTGAAAATCCTTATATGTTAAATTATATCTTAAGTTTACGTAAACATCCAACTTGATTCAAAAAATATGTTTTTCTTAACTATTTTCAAATAATATGAATTGACTTACTTATCCAAAATTCATTAAACTGATGAACAACTTGCGAGAAAGTGAGTGAAATAGAAACAACAAGAACAAGGCACATTACACAAATTATTATTGGAGTTCACCCATCTTGCGCTATGTCTCTGGGTCCGCTTCCAAATGAGAGACCACTCTATTAATGCTAAGATTCTTGAGACAATAATAACTCTACTTGTTCTTTTACAATGACCTTCTAAACTACTGATCAAAACCAAAAACAAAGTTCATGACTGAATTCCTCTCAAAATACTAAGAAAAATGAGTATTAACACCCTATACTTTTCTCAAGGAACTCTATGGCACACAAAACGATGCACTATCAAAATCTTAGCACCTATTGGCACAAATTTCAAGGCAACTGTTCCACTCTTTGGGATGCAATTCCATATCCCTTTATGCATTGGGTGGGGTGCTAGGTTTATATAGGGGAAGTTGGGGGTCGAACCCCACCTAAACCCCTATATGCTCACATGGGCAATAATTACAACTTAAATGCAAATTTGTTGGTTGAGTTAACAATTGGGTACATGTGGCTTAATGGTAGGTGCATTGGTATTAATTCATTGGGCATGCTAGGTGGAGGTCTTGGGTGATGCAGACCTATCGCCCTTGGACTGATATCCTCTCACAGGATTGTTCTTTATCTCCTTTGAGACGAATTGGCTCTTTCGATTCCTTGCTGGAATCTCAATTCAATCAATCCACAGGTCCTTTCGGAAGCTCCCCTGTGTGAACAACACTAGGCGTGAGCTCCACCTTTTCGTGCGACCACAGTGCTATGACCAAGGCCTCACCCAAAAGGTGCTTGTCACAACTTTCCACTTGTGAGTTCATGACTCGAGACTCCCGACTCTCCCTTTCCAATCTCATGATACCCAAAATCGTGAAATGGGTATAGCTCCTCTTTTGTCTATGCCTTCCGTGCGTGACCACCGGCTAAGCTTAACGCTAACTCCTCTCGCTATTTGCCGCTTCGTGAGTTCAAAGGTTGAACTCCTGTTCCTTCCTTGTGTGATCCTCCGAGACTTGAAAGTTAGAGAAGGTTGACCTTCCTTTTGCACTCATCGCAACTTGCCACTTCGCGAGTTGTAGCGTCCAACCTTGGCACCATCCCTTTACGAACCCCCGAGAAGCGATATTTATTTTTCCTCTCGCGTTCTCGCTACTCGCGACTTCGCAAGTCAAAGGGTTGAGCTCTCATGCTCTTATCCCGTGAATCCCCGAGACACGAGAAGTCAACGGAGCGTTGACTCCCTTCTCCAGGCGATGCGTGTCCACCTGTCAATCACGCGGGCCCCACCTTGTAGTTCTACCACGTGTCCACACTCGTGCCTCAGCTCTCGGCACTTCGCAACTTCTAATGTCGAAAGTGACCCCTCTCAACCTTTGAACCCCCGAATGCGTGATGGGCGATGGGGCTCCTAATCCAACAGTCCTCCCATTCTATGGATCCAATGGCTGTCCTTGCTCCTCGCGATTTCGCCACTCGCGACTTGGAGCACCCAATCTTTGGGCTCTCACTTTGTGAACCTTCAAGTTCGCGAGATCCCTTGATCTCTACCACTTGTCCTCCTCCGATGGACGGCTACGATTCTCTCATGACTTCACCACTCGCAAATCTTGATGCAAAGGTTTTAAACTTTCAACTCGCGAATCCACGAAATGAGATTATGCGAGTAAATCCAATGACCCTTGTTGGCTCTGATCCTACGGCTCAATTTCTCTTGAGCTTGCACCTAGAAAAACACTCGCCGTAACTCTCCTTTCTCTTCTGCAAGATTTGACGGCTCTCGGGACTTCATAACTTCTCCACGAAGAATTCTGACCGTCCAATTCCTCTTTGACGATTCCTGCGAAATGAACAAAGTGTTCTTTCACGAAACTTGTCCACCTGCAAAACAACGTCGTTGCGCCTTCTTACAACACTTCAAGGCACTAGCCCTCTTGAGTTTCTCTTCGACAACTTCTAAGACTCTATCCCTCCTGAGCTTTCTCCACAACTCAAGTCTTCAAGAAGACTCCTGCACGCACTCCTTGTGGCAATTCTTCAAATACTTCCAAGTATTTGAACCTCTTCGACTATGTGCACTCCCTACGACAACAATCCTTCAACAATTTCACTCAGGTTATAACTCTGAAACTTCACTCGGCCTGCGCACTCCTTGCAAAACTCCTATGCTTAACTTGCACTTCTGCGAGAATGAGAACAATGTTATCCCTCCTGAGCTTGCAGAGATGAAATCTAACTTCTATCAATGCACACCTTGCGGACAATTTCACTGCACTCCTTGCAGGAAAACTCTTTCTTAGACAGAGAAACAATTGAAACTCATTCTTTACTTTCTCATACTTTGAATGCTTAACACGAAATCATACATACATGGAATAAAAGAAAATGTATATCAGAAACAGTAAAACAATCATGAGCATAACATTCAATCATGCATACACAGAAAGTATTTGAACACCATGAGTCTGGATCAAAGCTTCATATATTAACCTCAGAACTTCTGTACATGGGTTCTTCTACACAGCTTTCTGCTTCTTCTTCTCTATGCTCTATTGATCATGCTACTAATGTTACAATGATACACGTGAGGGTGTCTATATCCGTTTTCCCTCCGGCTCTTAAAACTATCTAATCTAAGAATTCAAAGCTACCTACTTACATTTACTAGTATAAATGCCTCTTAGTCCTTCAGACGAGAGAGGGACGCTCAAGGTCTGATTACAATCTACAAGTACACCCTTTCTTAATTATTACATTTAAGTTTGGTGTATCAAACTTTAAAACATTTCAAACAATTCATCATGTGCCAAAATGCGTTGGCGCTTGCCCCACTCTTGCTTATTGTTGGCGATGCTCATGCATCATTGGGTTCAAACCCCATGGGATATATTTTTAGGCATATAGTTACAACTATAACTTTAAATACATTAAATTCTAATGGCATATTCGATGACATAGTTAGCCCAGTTTTGGGTCATGAATTTGATTTTTGTCGGCCCATATTTTTTTGGATAAGGCAATATTGGGAAAATATGTAGTGCCACATGGAACCATCTCATTGGTCCACGTGTAATGATTGTATTTTCCCATCTGTTGAATAATAAATTCCACATCAGTGCATAGTCAACTTGCCTGCATTGGTTTCTACCTGTCACCTGCCACCTATATGCCATGTCACTGTACAACCTGCCACATGTCATCCTTGCAATGATCCCACATGGACCGTATGGATTCCACATCATCTGTACATATGACACATGAAATTTTTTTACTAGTTCATCTGGGTGTCGAAAAATCCAAAACTGAGTGACACATGGTAGCCTCTCGTGCTGACATGCTAACATGTTGATTTCATCACGACGTAACCATGTTCCCTATCATATGTATGAAAGGCCATGTGGAAACCTATGGACTTACCAGGTGTGATCCAAAAGGGATCTAGAGATGGCTAAGAACAACTTAGAACTCGCAGAGGCAAATCAGGACGCTCATGATGGCTTCAGTAGATAGAGAAATGAAAAAAATTCAAAGTTCCCAAAACTCAGTGAAAATGGCATGATCACGTCACAAGCTTTCTAACAGTGCAAACAACTCGTCAAACAGAGCTCGTATGCAAAAGATATAAGTAGTCAAAGTTCAAGTCAAAATTGGTCAAACAGTCAAAATGTCAAGGTGACACGTGTCACAACTATAAGGGTGACACATGGCACATCCATACACCTGATGTGACAGAGTGTTGAGTTGGCATGGTATGACGTGGCAAGGTCGTACAAGTTTGATGGAAGACACATGGGAAAATTAGGTTGTGACAAGTGTCATTTTCATGGGGAAATGTTATGGTTCCATGTGGCCCAGTCATGGGCTTCCACGTGGCACCTCTCCAGTGGTTGGCATGTGACAAAATTTATATGACTCCACAAGAGTCGATCTCCTAACCTCCTTATCCCAAAGGCCTTACAACTCTGCACTAGCCAACCTTCCACCACATAGACCTTGTTTATACCATGGCACAAATTTTATTTAAGTTTAATAATGTTTTGTATGGGGGAGGAAAAGGGCTAGGTCATCAGCCCAACACTTGGTTATATGCCAAACCACGCGACCACAACATATCCGCCATTTTTGGGGCACATTCCGCTAGTTTGGTAGCCTTTCCGCTATATATATCCACTACCAAACCAGCCGCCATTTTAGCAGAGCGCGCCAAAAAATGGTTGCAACCATGTGTATTTAAAAGTGGATTCCATGATATTCGATCCCGGGACCTCCTCCAACCTCTTGAATTAATATATCTCCTCTAACCACTACGCCAAACAACTCTGTTATTTCATAACCACCGAATTTTTATATAAAAAGGGGTGTTCTCTAGAGTACGGAGACATAGGAGAACCAAGGCATGCCTGTATGGATTTTGGTATAGATTTCGAGACAGGGCACGTAGTTTGAGATTTTCCCAGTCATTTATTGCAGAGGCAGGGCACAAATACCAAGGCAGGGGTGTCTCTTGGGCCTGAAAGTTCCAGACTCAAATCGGGATGTGGAGACAATCATTTTTAGGTAATTTGACACCATGAACGCAATGGTGGTGTTAGTTTTCTGATCTGAGAAAAGATTTTGTAGCTTAACTGCAAAATGAGGTATACTTATGTATTTTTCCCAATTATTTTGTGGAGTTAATAAAAAGACCTACCCATTTGAGAGCAGGATCGAGTGAGGTAGTCCACCAGGGACAAACTCTGTTATCAAGTTTATGTGTTCATATTGCATGCTTATGTCTCTTTCCTTTTGATCTTTTCCTTATTTATGGTGTACTTTAGTTTATGCTCATTTAATACAATTATTTAACAAGTCACCTGATGAAAAGATCCCAGATCATGTTGGTATCAGAGCAGTCATCTCTGACTTGAATTGTTGAGTATGAATGCTTACTAGGGCCAAGCATAAGCAGGGTGAAGGAAAAATTAAGACTTTCAATCCTGAAGTTGGTCGTGCATCCCGAAGGAAGAAAATGGCAGAAGAGGACAAGCGTGATGAATAGGAGAAAAACTTTCACATGGTCTTTTATCGCATGTCAGAAATGGGTGAACGAATGTATGGATATTATGAGAAGAGGATGAAGAAGAAAGGGAAGAAAAAGGAAGCACATTCCTATGATGATGCTTCGGTAAACCAAGGGGCTGGAGGAGATCCTCCTGAGCCTCAATCTTTGCCTTCAAGGTCTAGTTCTTATTTCTCTGAGCATTCTCGTCACTCTCAACATTATAACCATAAAGCCTCTTTTAACAAACCATTATTAAAGCTTGATGTAAAGTTTTCTTTACCTATGTTTAATGGAGATGCTAATCCTGAAAAAATAGATAATTGGATCCGACAGGTTGAAGTATATTACCATGTTCAACATATTGATGAAGAGGACGTTAAAGTGCAACTAACTTCTCTTCGGTTGGAAGGCACCGCTCTCATATGGTGCAAGAGAAAGATACAGGACATAAGTAAGTGGGGTAATCTTCTTTCCTCATGGCCGAAATTTAAAACAGAGATAATGAAGTAGTTCTATCCATTAGGGTATTTACATAAAGCAATGATGGAATGGAAAACTTTGAGGCATAGTAAAGGAAAAAATGTACAAAGTTTCACAGAAGAATTTAGGAATAAAGCTCTTGCATTGAACATTCCTTTGGATTCTTATGAAACTTTAATGAAGTATAATGGCACACTTCACAGTTATATTTTTCATACTTTTCTCTTGTTTAACCCCACTAGTCTTGAAAAAGTTTGTGTGCAAGCCACTCACCTTGAGAACATGGGGAAACATGTTCAAGAAGATCCCACGAAGAAACCTTCCAATTTCCCACACAAGAATTTCAAGAAGTTTAAAAGGAAGGACAAGAAGACCGCTACAATAATGAGAGAAGGAGGAAAACCATCTTGCACTCATTGCAAGAAGAGCGGTCACGATGAAGAACACTGTTGGAAACTGCATCTAGAAAAGAAACTGAAATAGCTCAGTGGAAAGGGGAAGACAAAGACCATTGCTACATTGAAACAAGATCTTGGTTCTGATTAAGGAGATGAAGGAAAGATCACAGCGGCTGGAGTACAAGGAAAATATTCTCTTTATACTGGTTCAAGTTCTAATGATGAATCTCATATTGATGAATGAAACATGAATGAGTTATTTCATATATGAGTTGTATCTGAACATACTAAGATAGATACATTTTTTGATCTGGGTTCCCAAGTAAACTTAATATCTGAAGCACTTGTTAAGAATATGGGTCTTGTAATGAAACCACATCCAAAGCCTTACCCTCTTGGTTGGGTATGTGATAAAGAAAAAATTAATGTCAACAAACAATGTAGGATCATATTTGTTATTGCTTCAAAGTTAATTGATGAAGTGGATTAGGATGTTGTACCACTTGATATATGTGGCATAATGTTGGGGAGTCCTTATATTTATGATAGAAAAGCAGTATTATTTAGTCAGGGGAACAAATACCACCTTACTAAAGGGGGAGTGAAATATATTGTTAGAGCTCACAACATGAGGATAAATACAACACTTGTTAGTGCAAGACAAATGAAAAGACTCATAACCACTAATTAGAGATATGTACTCATGGTCGTCAAAGAGAAATATGTTGGGACATACGATGCTTTCCAAGGGTGTGATCCATATCATAAAAGGGAATTAATTGATATTATTTTTGAGTACGATGATATTTTTCAGGAACCAGATGGATTACCTCCTAAGGGGGAAATCCATCATGAGATACATCTTCAGCATGATTCTCCTCTTCCCAATGTGGGCATGTACAAGATGTCAGTTGTGGAGATGACAGAGATCAAGAAGCAGGTAAAGGGTTTATTGGATCAAGGGGTCATCAGGCCCAGTTCATCTCCTTGTGGTTATCCAATCGTGATGCTACCAAAGAAAGATGGCACATGGCGAATGTGTGTCGATTACCGAGCCTTAAATAAAATCACGGTGAAAAATCGATACCCTCTTGTATAGATGATTTACTTGATTAGTTTAAGAATGTTGTTTATTTCAATAAGTTGGAATTTCATAATGGATATCATCAAATAAGGGTCGCAGAATAGGATGCATGGAAGACTACCTTTAAAACCAAACAAGGATTGTTTGAGTGGTTAGTTATGTCGTTTGGGATATGTAATGCTCTGACAACTTTCATGTGTGTTATGAATGATGTATTCAGGCCTTTCTTGGATGACTTTGTGATTGTATATTTAGATGAAATTCTTGTTTTTAGCGGGACTTGGGATGAACATGTAAGGCATGTAAAGAAGGTATTTGATACTTTGCAAAGGGAAAAGTTGTATGTGAAAATGTCTAAATGTGAATTTGGCAAGAATACACTTGTATATTTAGGTCATATTGTAGGAGGAGGACAATTGAAGATTGATCCTTCCAAAATTGAAGTAATTGTAAAATGGCCTGAGCCAATCCAGTATTGGATAAGATTCATTCCCAACTTCTCCTTTATAGCAGATCCTTTGCATGCCTTAACCAGTGTGAAGAACACTTTTCACTGGGAAGGAAAGCAACAAAAATATTTCAACACTTTGAGGGAGAAGATCAGTACCGCACCAGTATTAGAACTTTTGAATCTTCAACAACCATTCAATATCGAGACAGATTCCATTGGATACACCATGGGTGCAGTATTGATGCAATATTGTAATCCTATCTGTTACCACTCTGAAAATTTTAACCAAGTTGTTGTTAACTATCCTACATATGATAAAGAGTCCAAAGCGTAAATAAATGGAAGAACTACTTGTTAGGGAAGGAAACCATCATACATACATATCACCATCCCTTACAGTATCTTCTAGCATAGACCAAACTGCAACAATATCGACACTACAAGTGGATGGGTTTTCTACAATAATTTCATTTGGTAATCAAGTACAAGAAGGGTACAAGTAACAATGTAGAGAACTATTGTCTGCAGGGAAAATTACTCTATCATCTTGGGAAGCTATATATTCCTACAAGTGAGTGAGTCCATGTAATATAAGAAGCTCACACTTCTCTTGTGTTTGGGAATTTCGGGGTAGGAAAAACTATAGCTCATTTGCATAGGTTTTGTTATTGGCCTCAAAAGAAAGAAATTGTAACTAAATATGTAAAGGGGTGTGTGACGTGTTCTACTTGTAAGCCCACTAATAGAAAACTGGGGCTAGACTCACCACTTCCTGTTCCATCCTGTCCATGGGAAAGCATTTCCATGGATTTTGTAGGGGGTTTCCCATGACCAAAGGGGGTCATGATTATTTGTATGTTGTAGTGGATAGGTTCAACAAGATGTGCATCTTGATGCCGTGTAAAAAGTAGATCACTGCAGAGCAGATTGCTAATATTTTCTTTCATCATGTTTGGGTTCACTTTGGGTTACCCACGCCCATTGTCTCAGATCAAGATACTCAATTCCTTGGGGACTTTTGGACTAACTTGTGGAGAATGATGGACACCAAATCGAAGAGGAGCATTGATTTTCATCCACAAACTGATGGACAGACAGAGGTGGTAAACAAAACGATGGTACATTTTCTTCGAGGCTACTGCAACAAGCCTCCTAGGTTATGGGATGAATAGATACCCTATGTACAACATGATTATAACTGAGTTTTACATTCATCCACTCAGAGTTCACCTTTTGAGGCATGTTTTGGGTACCTACCAAAGGTTCCTTTGGACTTGATGTATGGGAGAGATGTCGACGTGAGTGAAGAACAAACATAGGACAGAGCTCGTAATTTCATTCATAGGATCCAACAGATACACCAGGCAGTCAGGGAACAATTGGAGAAGATTCAAGCACAATATAAAGCTCGATATGAAAGGCACAAGGTTGATCATCAATTCCAGGTTGGAGACCAAGTATGGCTTCATATCAACAAGGAACAATTGAAGGGTGAAGGCAAGAAACTCAATCCCATCTGATATGGACCCTTCACTATCTTGGAGAAAAGAGGCACTAATGCTTTTCGTTTAGATCTTCTACCTTATATGTAGATTTACTCCATTGTGAATGTAGAGAACTTGAAACTTTTTGAGCCTCCCATGATCATGGATTAGGGTGGGGAAGTTTCAATACCTTTGGTTGATGAGTTTTCACCTGAGTACTTGGATGAGTTACAGGAAGATATCATCCTAGATAGAAGGATGAGGACTTCATGCAGGGGTGATGTTGACTATCTTCAAGTAGGCTTAAAGGGAACACATCCAAGCAAGGAAAAGTGGATTGAGAAGGAAAAAGTGAGGGGAATTTTCCCTCACTTACCTATTGATTAATGAAAGCTTTTGGTGGTCCAAGAGGCTCTTAGTGGGAAGGCATGATCCAAAAAGGATCCAGAGAAGGCTAAGAACAACTCAGAGCTCACAGAGGAAACTCAGGACGCTCAGAATGGCTTCAGTAGACAAACAAAGGGGAAAAATTAAAAGTTCCCAAAACTCAGTGAAAATGGCATGATCACGAAGAGAGCATCGTAAGATTTCTAATGACGCAAACGACTCATCAAATAGAGCTCATATGAAAAGGATATAAGCGGTCAAATTTTAGGTCAAACTTGGTCAAATAGTCAAAAGGTCAAGGTGACACATGTCACCACTGCAAGAGTTGGGATGGTATGACGTGGGAAGGTCGTACAAGTTTGATGGCAGACACGTGGGCGAATTAGTTTGTGACAAACGTCATTTTTCATGGGAAAATGTTGTGGTTCCATGTGGCCCAGTCATGGGATGCCACATGGCACCTCTCCAGTGGTTGGAATGTGACAAAATTTATATGAATCCAGAAGAGTCAAACTCCTAACCTCCTTAGCCCAAAGGCCTTACAACTCTGCACCAGCCAACCTTCCACCACATAGACCTTGCTTATACCATGGCGTGAATTGTATTTAAGTTTAATAATGTTTCGTATGGGGGGGAGAAAAGGGATAGGACCTTGGCCCAACCCTTGTTTATGTTCCAAACCATGCGACCACAACATATCCACCATTTTGGGGGCATATTCCACCAATAGCCTTTCCGCTATATATATCCACTGCCAAACTTCCCACCATTTTAGCAGAGCGCGCCAAAAAATGGTTGCAACCATGTGTATTAAAATGTGGAGTCCATGGGATTCGATCCTGAGACCTCCTCCAACCTCCCGAATTAATATAGCTCCACTAACCACTACGCCAACCAACTCAGTTATTTCATAACCGCCAATTTTTTATATAAAAAGAGGTGTTCGCCAGAGTACGGAGATAGAGGAGAACCACGGCACGCCTGTACTGATTTCGAGACAGGGAACACAGTTTGATATTTTCCCAGTCATTTATTGCATAGGTAGGGCACGAAAACTAAGGCATGGGTGTCTCTTGGGCCTGAAAGTGCTAGACTAGGATCGAGGCATGGAGACAGTCATTTGTAGGTAATTCGATACCACAAACGCAGTGGTGGTGTTAGTTTTATGATCTGAGCAAAGATTATGTAGCTTAACTCTAGAATGAAGTATACTTATGTATTTTGCCCAATTCTTTTGTGGAGTTAATAAAAACACCTACCCATTTGAGAGAAGGACCCGAAGATGTAGTACACTAGGGACGAACTCCGTTATCAAGTTTTTGTGTTCATATTGCATGCTTATGTCTCTTTCCTTTTGATATTTTCATTCTTTATGGTGTACTTTATTTTATACTCATTTAATACAATTATTTAATAAGTCACTTGAAGAAAAGATCCCGGATCAATGTGGCACCCCCATTTTCCCATTTTTCCATTATTTTTGCTTAAACTTTGAAAAGCCATAACTTCCCCATACAAGGTGCCTTTGAGGCGATTCATCCATCATTGGAAATCTCTCGTCGAGCTCTATGTAATGGATTCATTTTCAAGAGAATTTGAGATGATCAAATTTTTAGCATTCTTGGAGCCACCTGAATCCATATCTAAAAAATAAACTAGATATACTTGTAAATTGATGCCCAAAAATAAATTCAATCACTATTGTATAATGCTCATGGAAGGAAATAATAAATCTCCTATCCAATATTTCAACAACAAATAATTTCATCCAAGGAGTTAGATTTATGGCTCTGATAAACATGAAAGACTAGGAAAAATATGTAGAAACATATAACTAAGATATAGCCTATTTAAACTCCTATGGAAAGAATCAAACAAATAAAATTAGTTTTAAGAAAATAAGATAGAGGAGACAAGATAATTTACATGGTAAAACCTCAAGGTGGGGACACATCCATGGAAGCAAGGCCTTATATTCTTTAGATAACTCTCTCAATTACAATTGCTAGCAGACACACAAGTATGGAGTTCAAATGGGATCCATACAAATCTCAAGAATATGGATGATGTAGCCTAACAACCCATAGGATCGCGGCTAACAATTAAGACCATAAGCCACCATCCACACTCTTTGGTTTAATACCAATGGCTTGAACTTATATTAACAAGGAGAAAATTCGACCATTGATCACAAGGATTAATCAAGGGTGGATAAACAACAAACTATAAAGGTAATAAATAAGCTCATCAAGAGATGAGGGAGAAGTGGTGGATAAGAATGACCTGATAATGTAGGTCACCATTATTTGAGGGGCATTTCACCACCAAATAACTCCCAAAAACTATCTCCATGTGCAATGTTACAAAATTCTATTGAGGTCTAGTTACATGTATAAGTGCCCCACAAATGATATTATAATGATTGTCATTATGACACTAGGTACAAGACTACATCAAGCCACTAAACAACATTAAAACACATTTTAGCAATTTTACAATGTCTAATACTCTTGGTAACAAAGTTGAGGCTTGTACTTTCTAAAAGGAACTTCCTTCAATTATGGTTTGTAATAAATATTCAAAATAGACTTATTTAGTGGATTGGAAAATATCCAAGTTGATCATTTGAACACTCAAACTGTCAACCCAT
Organism: Picea engelmannii; assembly: GCA_009831015.1. Classification (NCBI taxonomy): domain Eukaryota; kingdom Viridiplantae; phylum Streptophyta; class Pinopsida; order Pinales; family Pinaceae; genus Picea; species Picea engelmannii. The sequence continues at coordinate 514,196 of ML780976.1, forward strand.
ATACTATCTATAATTTTGTTAGAAACACATGTATTGCATAAATATAAAAAAGTGTCAAAGAAAAGAGAATTTGTGTTTCAAAACAATGTTATGGCATTATACATTAGTATCGCACATTGATAGATAATGCATCTACATACACAAGAGTTCTACACACTTTTTATCATAATATAGATTGATCAAAATGACCATCTATTTATATAATTGAATGCATAACCCGTCTCCTTAAAACAAGGTTTAATTGGTCAAGGCGTTCCTAACATTGTTAAGCAATCCATTATTTCAGATTTATTTAGTGCTTGGTTAGTTATTTGATTGCATACCCACTCCCAATCCGATCTCCATCAACCAATCTAGTTGAGTTGTTTTCTAATAAAAATATTGGTCTAGTTAGTTTTCATTTGCTACTTGAAAACCCTCAACTTGCACAATTTTACTTCTTCAAGTTGGATGTACATATCCAACAACACATTTCAACTACCCCACTAAACACAATTTGGAAGATTAGGAGGTGGAATTATCTCAACAACCCCCACAATGACATTATCTTGAAGCCTAAGAAAGGACCAAAACTTAACAAAGTTCACTGCTATCGATGGATTTGTAAAAATATCAACAATTTAGTCATCTATCATGCATTAGATAAGAGATTCCACATTCTTGTGTACTAACTTCTTGAGATAGTGGGCATGAAGTTCAACATTATTTTCCTTGTTATGAGCCAACTCTATTACACTTTTATTGTTACAATGTGTAACATCCCTAGTTTTAATCCCCATAAATTGTAATGTAATTGTATACATGTGAATTAGGATAGTGAGCCAATATGATTGGGGCAAAGAGCCCATGTTGATTAATATGGCTAGGGGATGAATTTCATATTATGTACCTTGAAATAATTAATAAAATAGTAATCACTGTCTATGATACAAAAGAGATGAAGAACAATTGGGGGATATGATTCCACAAGAGAGAGGGGTCCAAGGGGGGAATTACTCATGGGTATTAATCCAGCCCACATTCCTAAATTATTATCATTATGTAAACCTTTTATTTCGTTGTTGAGTGTCCCCATGGCCAATCATTAAACTCATGTAAGAGAGTGGGTGTGAGGAGTCACATCCCATAGTTATTGGAGAGCATGGCATGAGTACAATCAGCTCGGGGAAGAGTGTAAGTCAAGTCAAGAAAGCAAACAAAGGGAGGAAATTTGCATGGCCAAAGAGGCAGTTTTTGGACAGTCACGTTTTTGGATGGAGGGCAGTTTTTACATGCATATTTTGGATAGCAAGAGACGAGCTGAGGGGTGGGAACAGCCCCAACCATGATATGCTTGAGGGAAACCATTGTTTGAATGTGTATTATGATGGAAATTAGGCCTCTATACCTGTAAAATAGGCTATAAGCTTGTAGTGCATTTCTTCTATTGAGGAAATGACTCAAGATCCTTGTGAAGGTTGTTGTGAACACTGTTGGTTGTGGAGCCTGATTATCTTCCTAATTCAGAGGTCTTTGTTTTCAATCGTGTTTATACCCCATGAAGACTATGCACCCCTCCATGCGGGGGTGTTGTAGGGGGGGCTTTCCCCCCTTGTAGGGTCCGAGGGTGAATCCCCCAAAGGAAAATTTTCCTTGTAAATGTATGTTGTAATTTCATAGTAAATTTGAATCGTTCATTATAAGGTCACAGATCTAATGATAGAAGTTATGTTAGGGTTTTTTTTTCCCTAGAAGACAACCCTATTTTATAAGGGAATTGTATTGTGGCTGTGTATCATTGTGAATATTGTATTCTGAGAGAGGAGACTGTGAGAGAAAGAAGAGGAAGTTACAACATGTGTGATGTAGGTTGTATCCCTTCATTTTGTTGGATAATAAAAAGGAAGGACCTGTAAATTTCTCTGGTGGACGTAGCCCACACTGGGTGAACCACATATATATATGTCTCTATTGTATTGTGTATCTTCTGTGTTTTATTTTTGCATTTGTTTTATTTTATTGCTCCACGGTCCTATTTTTCTAACAAACACTCCTAATGCAGCTGGGAGTTCGTGAAATTCTTAGCTAAGAGATTCCTAGCCAACAAATTACACTAGAAGCCCTGATAAATGAGTGGTACAATTTGAGGGACTATGATTATTGAAGGGGGTACATTCCTTGGGTTGTGTAGGTTGTGGGGAAGAGAGAGTTGGTAGATTGGAACTGTTGTAGGAGTAGAACCTAGATTTTGGGTTGATAAGTGTGGAGATTGGACATCCAGAGGGCCAAATATCCTTGTGGACTCATAGCCTTAGCTCAGGGGTGGTCCACTATTGATATTTGGAGTAGTAGTGCCTATGACTGGGAGGTTCATCCTTTGTATGTAGCTAGTTGGTTATATTATAAATAGATAAGTGTTTCTGTTTTGTTTGTTTTGATTATTTCGCTGTGTAAATGATATCTGAATGTTGTGTTATGTTTTGTTGGGTTTTGAATGTGTTCATTAATTTATAAATGATGTATATGCATGGGAAAATTACCAAATTGTTTTATTGTCATCTTTATGGTCCTTGTAATATCCCTAGGCCGAACCCAATTGTAATGTAAATGAATATGTACTTAAGTTGGTGAGCTATTTGATATCATTTTTGTATGCACCTTTCATGGCATAGTGCATGCATGTACTGCACATTAAAATGAGGAAGTGTGCACATTCCAGGATACCGCGCACAACAACTTAAGTGCACGCGATTTTGAGCCCAGGGAGCCTTTGTGTATATGTTTCATTTTATAGGTTGATGATCTAGTTTTGTGATTATTAGGCCAAAGAGCCTAGATGTTAAAGGCCAGTGCGCCTACTTTTGTATATGTCTCAGCATTAATATAAAATACATTATTGTGCGCAAACCGACCATGATAAAAGAGTATGGGGGACTAAAATCCATTAGTTAGGGAAAGGGAGGGGATAAAAGTTAAGGAAAATGGATAAGCTAGGGAGCTTAAGCCAAAAATGAATATTATATTAATATTTCTTAAAGTATAAAGTATGGATAATTATTTTATCCTAAGTTCCAAAGTTGGGGACAAGTGGGCCAAAGTAGCTCCCAACATGACAAGTTTCAAGTTGGGGACATGCATACATATTGAAGGGACTTAGTTCATTTTGCATCATTCTTTTCCATCATTACTTCCATCATTATTTTCCATCATTCCTTCCATCATTCAACCATGATTCCATGACCATTTCACTCATGCAATCAATTATCCTTCATAACTTCTTGTCACTGTACCAAAACTGGTATCCATAACCATAACTGTTTGTGTAGCTGGTTAGCTTGGGAGATGGATTGAAGAAGCAGGTTGTCAGGCCCGCGGGATATTGAAGAGCAGGTTGTCAGGCCCATGAGAGATTCTCTCTGGGTGAGAGAATTGCTGGGAATTTTTTTCCTGAAGGTGCTAAACTACAGCTACAGGGCTCTGAGATTTCCTGTCCGACTTGTTGCTGAAGACCGAAAAGGAAGTGGGGCAGCCGAACGACTATTGAGAAAAGAAGGGGCACACTTCCTGGGGTGGGACATGGATGTGGGGAATGAGGGACTGTGGGTTGTTAGTTTGTGTTGGCACCTATGACAAAGTCTTTCCTGTTGTCTATGAGCCATTAGCCTAGCTAGGAATCCCTTTACCCGGGTGGAGTTTAGTCCCATCTTGAGGGTGACCCACTGTTAAGAGTGATGAGTAGTGTGGTCTAAGGCTGGGAGGTTTGTGGAAGGTCTGGACATAGTTGGTGATATTCTTACCAAGATAAGTGTCAACTGTGTGATAAATTTGCATGTTGCATTGTTATTTATGTGCTCAGTTTTATGGGTTTATCCTATGCGTGGTTATAATTATCTGTATATTTATGGGTATTTCCTGTATATGTTGCATGCATATGTTTACTGTTATTTCAGTATGAATTCATGAATTTACAGATGTATTTGCCTGTTTACATTTTTATGTATATATATATATATATATATATATATATATATCTGCAAGAGTTCTGTGTGTATATATTTTAATTGCATGCAGTTCGAAAATTGGATGTGGCATAACTCTGTTGGATACTATGTATGTTGCATTATGTTTCACAGAGAGAAAAAAATTATTCTCTCATGTATCATGGCCAACCTGGGTGGTTGGGGACATTACATGCCTTCTTCCCCTTGGTTTTCTGTTATATGTATGGGAAATTTTTAATTCGATTTATCAGGCTAAGTCATTTTCCATAGTATTGAGACTCGACGTGGGTGATGAGTACATTACATAATTGTATCAAAGATTAAGGTTCAACATTAATCTTGTATGGGCCATGAGCCAACACAAATTGAGCAGATTCATAGTTGCATATTTTGTCCCATGACAAATTTGGGGAAAAAATGGTGAGCATACGTGAAAACCCCAAATTATGAGTAGATTTTTCGAGTTTGAGTGCTTCATAACAGTCGAAGAAGGTAATTCATGACATCGAGTTGCAGGTTGCAGAGTCGAATTTGGCCTAGAAGTTCGAAATTCTATGAGTTTTAGGGTGGTCATGACGTTTAGAAATTGACGAATCAGATTAATTTGATCTGGAGAATCAATGATCAAGATTCATTCACAAGACGATAAGAGATAAGCATTCCTGAAAGACCTTCGTGAGTCATTTTTTGGAAAATTCCTAAAGCATGGCACAAGTTGAAGTCCAAAGAAGAGAATCCTGAGGGAAGAATCCAAAAATAATGAGAGCCGTCAAATCAATCGGGGCCATTCTCAGCCATCAAATATTGAATATGTTCTTTCAGAGAAGTGTTTTTAGAGGTCTCAAGGAAGGTTTCTGATAGGGAGTCCGACAATGTTTTGGGATACAAATTTGGAGGGAGTCCGACAATGTTTCGAGAAATATTTTTGAGAAGGTTATGAATGTTTCGAGATTTGACGAAGTTAGTCCGAATGAGGTAACCAATGCACAATTTTTGGAGCCTGAGATGATCATGGCTATTGACAGGCACGATTGCTGACCGTCTGATCTATCAAATGAGCATGTTTCCTTTGAAGGGCCAAAGGTGAAGGGGAATTCCACATGATTTTCCATGTCAGTGTTCGATTTTAGAGGACATGTTATCAAGGGAAGGTGAATCTGCTAGTGCCACATAGCGGTCGAGTGCAAGTCTTCGGAGGGTTTGTTCAGGAAGGTTTTTGATGGGAAGGTTCGACAGAGAGGGCCCAATAGTATATCGAAGGTCAAAGTTTAGAAATATTGAGGATCTAGGTAATACCATTTCCAATGGAGGTTTCCCGATGGGAAGAGTCCTATAGTGTTTCAGACTGTGGATTTCAGAGACATCCGTGTACCATCATTTTGGACTTCTGATGGGAAGGGTCCAAGAAAGAGCTTCCAACAAGCATGTGGAGGTCTAACCACATCATGGCAAGGCCAATAATATCAATGATTAGGATTAATTCTGAATTTTAGATCAACGATTTATATCTAAAGACTTTTACAACAATATTTTAGTGAAATTTCCATGAAAAATCTAGTTTTTGAAGGTCTTAATCTTGCGGGGAGATTTTGAGGCCCTAAATGACGTTTTTGGGCAATCAAAACCCACAATTACAAATTTCTCCGATGTAAACTATGTTTCTGCAGCTCAAATAAAATAACTTGGAGAGAGATTTCCAACGAGCTAAACTATTTGCAAAACCGAGCTCGTATGAGAAAGTTATAGACAAAACAATTTAGGTAAAGTTCCAACACCAATTTTCTTCCAGAGGGAATAACGCCTTACTCAGAAAGTTTTTTTGGGGAAAAGGAGAAGTATATGGAAATCTATTATACCATAGAAGACATCCATGGAACCATATTTGAGATCTGGGTAAGTAACAATGTCCATGATTTGAAATAAGACACATGTATCATACAAGGATAAAAATGTAAAACAATCAAAACTTCTGTGGGTTGTAACTAAAACTGTCGAGCCCAGTTAAAGTTGAAATTGTGATAGATTGTTCAGAATATAGTCATGGACTTACCCAACTGATATTCGGTTAAAATCCCAAAGGATTTGGTGTAGGGATGCATAAATGGGGTTAAAATTCCTAAGTCATGCAAAAGTGCAAAGGGGCAAAATTGTCATTTCCAGATTGTTGCAATTTTTGACTGGGGCATCTATTTGACAATATGAGAGTTCTTGTGAGATCAATGTTAGAAATATTATCTATGTTAGGTATAATTTGTTTCTTGGTTACTAACGTATTTACCTCTGCATGTGGCCAAAGTTGGTGTTTAATATTATTTTTCACTTGGGAAAAGGTGTACAAAAGGGTTAAATTGACAATATTGAATTGCCTTTAACTTTCTGCTCAATGCTCAGAATTTAGCAAGAAAGTAGTCATTGGAAAGATACTTGATAGGAAAATCCATATATCCACTCGAAATTTATTTTTGAGCTAAAATTTTCTCAAGGAATCAGAAGGAGTTTCTGATAGACTTGAAGGATGCCATTGAATAGGATGGGAATTTTAGGAAGCCATAGATTTTGGCCCATAAATCAGATTGAATCATGGGTATGGTCATTGGAAAGGTAATACATGGGATATCATAATAGAAGGCCTAATTTTTCCATGGGATTATCTAGTTTCTCCATAGAATTATACGAGGAAGTGGAATTAGATTCCATGAACCATGTAATTACTCAATGTGAATATTTTCCCAAATAATGTCAAAATTTGGAGAAATATTTCCAAGTAATAGAGTTGAGTGCCAGGGGTGATTGCTAGATAAGAAAGAGTATTGAAACTCATTATAGTGCATATGCATAAGTGTATGGGAAAATTTGAAGTGTGGTGGTTTGGAAAATTAAAAGAGGTGGATATTAATAACAAGGCATTGATTACTAAGCAGATGATCACTCTAGTGGAGTGTGTTTTGTGAAGAATTGCTAGCAAGAGGATACGAATTCCACCAATGAGCATTGTGTGGATCTGTTTTGGATTAATTCCAGGGTCCATAGGACAAGGACTATTAATATTAAGCTACTATAGAGTCTGAGTGGGTTGCAAATGAAAATCAATGTAACCTCTCACATAAATCATGGAACCAATATGTGAGAAATATCATTCCAAGCACAAGAAGTTAGGAAGAAATTGATAGCCTTTAAGGTAGAAATATAGTGAAGTGTACAATCTTGCTACAAAAGAAGGAAAAATGATGTCATGAGATAAGGTGTGACTCATGGATTGGATGAGTCCTCTCTATGTGAAAATATAGGAATGCAGGAAGCAGGTTTGTTAGATATGATCTAACAACTCTTGTCTAAAAGTACCCAAAGCAAGGAAGTTGTCTCTATTATCGGAGTGCGTAGTGGAAGCAAGGTGCAGGTGAAAATGGAAGAGTGTAGCATTCCATTTGGAGAATAGTGGTCCCGAGTGGTCAAGTAGTGTTTCACAATGAATCACTTAATGAAGTGAAGAGAGATATGTAAAATTGAGCAAATCCATGGATGGGAAAGAGTATTAGAAAGAGGACATAAAATAAACATTTCATAATTTTAAAATGCTAATCAATGATAAAGGTATTTCAAGACCGGTTTGTTCAAGGAAATTGTGAATGGTTAATTAATTGTAGTACTAATATTCAGCTGAGATTTTGCATGTTACAACACTATGAATATTGATAATTTTACCCAATATGTTGGGTCAGGTTTTCTCTGCCTAAAGAAAGCAATTGTGAGATGACAACACTAATGGATCTACTGGCTGGAAATGCAGAATATCCAAGCGGGGTTTGGATTAAAGATTTAGAATAGGGGCCAATGGTGCACAATTGAGAAGAATGGTGATTGACATGGTAGTAAGGTTCTACAAAAATTCAAGGAAAAACATCTATAAGAACAAAAATGAATAAATAAATAAGATGAAAAAAATATGCACTGGAGTGTGTGAAAGAAGTGATGCATGATTATATATATATATATATATATGTACTGTGATATTTGAATAAGACTAATGATGGATTGTGTATCCAAGAAATTGGTTATATCATGGATGAAGATGTTTATGATGCTTTTTCATATGACAACCATCCACATGAAGACAAATGAGGATGGAAAAATTCTAAAAAAGAGGTTAATAAAAGGGAGCCTACAAGTTTCTACATGATACCAACTGAGCTGGTAGCATGAATTAAATACAATCACAGCCCAATAAGTATGCATTTGGGGTTGTTTATGATGCATAAATGTTGAAGGGAATTGAGATAAGAGTTTCCCCATTTTATTTTTAATATTGAATTAGTGCACAAAGGAAGAGGGCCTTGAATATTTGAGTTTTATGGATGTTTGAATGAATTTATGAGAAATTTAATTGCATATCGTGTTATGTTGGTTAGAAGATCATAACCAGATCAAGAAAGGGGACATACTCCTATTGTAACAATGGCTGCCATTATAAATGGTCATGTGTGAGGCCATGATGTGGTTGGAAATGGAAAGGCTATAGTTCCATCCAAGTGCATAATGGTTTTTCCCTATATAACCGATGTTGGACTGCAACCTTTTTTCCTACATTGTATATCGCTAAGGGATGATGTTCCTAGTGTTATGTATGGGTCAAAGAGGAAGGTATCCAAATGATTGGATGGGTTGTGGGGAATATTTTGGATGATGTATTGAGGTGTGGACCACACCTTCCAACTCACATGGTGGAATACATGACATGAGCATATGGTATTCCAAAGTCAATGCAAAGATACATTATGTATATGTGACCATGATTATTGGCACATTGGTTTTCTTTATTGGTAAGTTTGATTGCATTATGAAAATATTGGTGTGTTGATAATGCATGTGCAGTGAATGATAGTTTTCTTCTAGATAATATGATTAATGGTTGACTGGAATTTTTAATCTGAATAATGGCTGGAAATGATTGAATTGATGGTAAAATACAAATTTGAGATCATTTAATGAACTGTTGTAAATTTGCATGAATTCTAACAATCTATATGGTTGCATTAGAGTTGAGAAAATGCAGGAAGAATGGTCCTAAATATGGAATGGATGCAAGCCCGTAAAGGAGACTAATGCCTGTTGCTGTGTGAGTCAAATATAATTAGCAGGAAATCTCATGCCTAAGAAATTGTATTTCTCCTATATAAAATAATTTTGAAATTATAATTTAAAATTGCTCACAATTTGTTTGGATGCACTAAAGTTGAGAAAATTGCAGGGAAACTGGTCTTGGACATGGCATGGATTTAAACCAATAAAAAAATCCAATGTTTACTATCGTGCTAGCCAAACATAATGAGAGGAAAACTCATGGATGGAAATTTTATTTCCCTATGTAAAATGGATTTGAGAAAATTTTTAATTGCAAATTGTTATGATATGCTAACCATTTGTGTGGCTGAGTGAAAATTAAGAAAAAATTCAAGTAGAGTGGCCTTGGATATGGAAAGGACATTATCCATAAGGAAGACTGATCTCTACAACTGCAAGAGCCAAATATAATGAGCTGAAAAAAATCACGTTTTGAATTTTTTTTTTCATGTACAAAACATATTTGAAAATTAATATAATTGAAAATTTTATGATGACGTGTCATATTTAATGCATGCATATGATGATAATGAAATTATTGTCATGGGTTATGCATTGCTAGTGGAATTCTAGCAGCAAGTGGCATTTGTATGTGCAAGAGTGCCTTGGAAAATAATGGATCACTGTTAGGGTCCTAACCCGCACATAGGTAGATTAATATATTCGGATGTAATAAAGGTCAATATTAATAAGGCCTTTAAATAAAATAGAATAAGGCGGATGTAAGAAGACCTAATAGAAGCTTCCACTTCTAGAAGGATCTTCCTCTAGATGCTTCTCTTGATAGACATATTTAGTATAAATAAGGGTCGAGGGTATGAAAACCCTAGCTTGGAGATTATTGTAACAAAGCGTTGCTCGATTAGAGGTTGCCCCCTTGAAGAGGCCTGTGAACATTGCTTTCTGAATCAAAGTACTATTTCTGTTGTTGTTCTTATATCATTTCTGTGTTATTGTGGAGATTATGCTGGATATATTACTGTTATTTTGCCATTTCTAGCATTTTATTTATGTTCTGCATATTTATCATATCTGGTATCTTGCAAGTGGTATCAGAGCACATTCCTTGGCAGAAATTGTGGGAATTTTTTTTCARGATAGAGATGTATTCTGGCATCTTTAAACCACAGATATCTGTCGTTACGTGCATAAACCCGTGGTTGAGGGATTCATACACGCAGGAAATACAAGTGGTTCTTAAGCGCACATYTGTTGGCCACCCTTGTAACCCCTGTTGGTAMCCCTTCGAGTGGTAGCACATCAGACAACACTTGTGTATGGATCGACCTAGATTTCTTGAAGCCCTCTTTAGATAAACCTATCAKCCATCGGACTGCTATAGTGTCACCGAGAACAACACTCGGGAAGATACTCTCTAGTACCTGGGTAGTCGGGTAGTACGGATAAGGGTACGGTCTATCCTCCTTAGTTAGTGCCCTGAGATATTGGACCGAGTACTACTGTTGGACCCCGCACATATATCAAAGAGCTATAGCATAGGGCAAACCCTTGTCTATAGAACCCTTGAATACCTAACCCTTGGGGGATAGAAACATAAACAAATTAAAAACAGACCAGATCTATTTCCGCGCAACTGTGTTTGGGTTGCCAAGTAAATACACATCTCTTTTTGGTTAATAATTTGGGGATTTCATCACTATAGTATTCTTCAGACCGGAGTATAACTCCGCAGGTGTGAAAAAAAAAAAAATTCTGGAAAATTTTTCACCATTATTTGAGACCTATTCCATTGGATTCATCTCTCCGCCCTTATCACATTCATCCCTATCATTTTTCGACAAAAGTTTTGACCCCGCTCGCCCCTTTTTCAGTTCACCCATCCTCATGGCCCATACCCATAGCCAAGACCTGGAATCTTGCTTCAACACCATGCAATCTGGTTTCCTCGAAACCCAAAAAGAAGTGAAACAACTCAGTGCTACTGTTGCCTCCATAGATTCATCCATCAATGCTACCATAAATACAACCACACGGTCCTCAATGGAGGAAGTCAAACAAGAACTGACCACCCAGCTTGAATCTGTCTTTGCATCACTCTGTACCAAACTGAAGATCCCTACAGATGACGATTTCTCTGAAGCACCTCCAAAGAATGAAGGCGAAACATCCTCCCATTCCCATACCTTTTAGTCCCATCACTTTCAACATGACATACACCTTCTGCAGGTGGACGTGACCAAATTTGATGGCTCGGACCCCACTGGTTGGGTAACCCAAATGGAACATTATTTCTCTTTATATGGCATTACAGATGACTTGGCCAAACTCTAGTATGGTGTTCTCCATCTAGATCAAGGGCGTTGGCAATGGTGGCAATGGAGAAAAACTTCCCGTCAAGGGTATATTGCTTGGACCCAATTTTTGACTGAGATTTATGAACTCTTTGACATGGACACCAACCATTTGGGTTGTTTGACAAAGTTGAAACAATCTGGAACAGTAGAAGACTTCATAGCTTCCTTTAAATGCATGGCTTTTCGAACAGAGGGCATGACTGATGCTTTCTTTTGAGAGTGTTTTATTAGTGGCCTCAAGGAGGAGATTTAGGCCCATGTCCTCATGGATCGACCCTCGACTTGGGTGGAGGCTACCAAAAGAGATAAAGAAGCACAACAGGTTGTATCATCTCAAAATTGAAAACCCTCCTTTATCCCTCGCCCTAAACCTGTCATTCCCACTACTCCCTTTGCCCCATTAAAAATCCAAAAATTGACCAGGGATGAAATGGCTGAACGCCAACTCAAAGGTCTTTGTTATAATTGTGATGACAAATATTTCCCAGGCCACAAGTGTAAGGAACAAAAGATTTTTATGGCCATCTCTAAGGATATTTTAGAAGAGGATGTTGAAACTCCACTTGTGTCTGAGTCACCTAAAATCACTGACATAACCCCTCCCTCAGACCCTCCTGAAGTAGAACCCATCATTTCCCTCAATGCTCTCACTGGCTTTTCTGCTCCCCAAACCCTCAAGTTAATCGGTTACATCAAGCATCAGAAGGTCATCATTCTGGTTGATAGTGGAAGCACCCATAATTTTATCCATCGCTACATTGCCCAAGAAACTCATTGCTACATCCATGCTGTCAACAATTTCCAAATCATGATTGCCAATGGGGTTTCCATGAAATGTGGAGGGCCCTGTGAAAATGTGTGTCTCCAAATCGGTGACTACCACTTAAAATCCCATATGTTTGCTATCAACATGGGTGGTTGTGACATTGTGTTGGGTGTAGACTGGCTAAGAACTTTGGGTCCCATTCTCATGGATTTTAAAGCATTAACCATGCAATTCGACCAGGAAGGCCACCAATATAAATTCCAACACATCACTGCTGGTTCACCTGAGGTCATTAGTTCTCGTCGCATGGAAAAGCTTCTCAAAAAAGTTCATTCTGGTGTCATTTCCCAACTCCATGCCTTTCAAGCAACATAAACACCCCCAGTGTCGCATGACCTCCAAGCTCTCCTTTCTAAACATCAAATGGTATTTTCCACTCCCCAAGGCCTCCCTCCTTCCCATGGTGTTCATGATCATTCCATTCCCCTTGTACCTGAAATCCTTCCTCCCAATATCCATTCATATCGCCACCCCTTCTCACAAAAAAATGAAATTGAGAAAATGGTTCAGGAACTCCTTAATGCAGGCATTATCTTCCCTAGTACGAGCGCTTACTCTTCTCCTGTAGTCATGGTCCTGAAGAAAGAAGGTTCTTGGAGAATGTGTCTGGACTTCTGTGCCCTCAACAAACTGACCATTAAAGACAAATTTCCCATTCTTGTCATTGATGACCTCCTGGATGAATTGAGTGGCGCCCAATTCTTTACTAAACTTGATTTTCGCTCGGGCTATCACCAGATACGTATGAAAGAGGCAGACATTCCCAAGATGACCTTTCGCACTCATGAGGGCCACTATGATTTTTTGGTCATGCCCTTTGGCTTGTGTAATGCCCCCTCCACCTTCCAAAGCCTCATGAATCATGTCTTCCGTCCCTTTCTCTGTAATTTTTTCTTAGTTTTCTTTTATGATATCCTCATCTATAGAAAAACCTGGACCGACCATCTTACTCATGTGGATCAAGTTCTCCATCTCCTCTCCCAGCACCAACTTTTCTTGAAACAGTCTAAATGTGCTTTTGGTGCCTCAGAAGTAGAATAATTGGGTCATCTGGTTGGCAAGGATGTTGTCAGGGTGGATCTGAAAAATATTGAAGCTATGCAAGATTGGATGCACCCAAAGACTATCAAAAGCTTGCGTGGATTTCTGGGCTTAACAAGGTATTATCGCAAGTTTGTTAAGAACTACGGAAAGATTGCAGCACCTCTCACTGCTCTCCTAAAAAATAACTCTTGCACTTGGACTCCAACCATTGCTCAAGCTTTTCAAACCTTGAATACGACCATGTGCACCACTCTGATTCTGGCCCTTCCTGATTTCACAAATACCTTTGTGTTGGAATGTGATGCCTTAGGGAAAGGAATCGACGATGTCCTTATGCAAGAGGGTCAACCTTTGGCCTTCACCAGTAAGAAACTGTCTGAAAGGAATCTGGGCAAACCCATTTATGAAAAGGAAATGTTGGCTATTCTGCATGCCATTGAGCTGTGGCGCCCTTATCTCTTGGAGAAATGCTTCCAAATCAAGACCGACCATCAAAGCCTTAAGTACTTTTTGGAACAACATATTTCCTCCCAGGAGCAACAAAAATGGGTGAATAAGCTCTTTGGTTATGATTATGAGATCATTTACAAGAAGGGAAAAGACAACGTAGTGATGGATGCACTGTCCCGAAAATATGAAGAAGAAGGATCCGTTTTTTCTCTTTCCTTCATTGTACCCGATTGGCTCCAAGCTGTGTGCCAGGAATGGCTTCAAGATCCCAAAAGTTCGCATCTGATCCAACAATTGCAGACCAAGGCTCCAGCTCCCCCAGGGTACTCTTGGCTCCAGTATGAGCTTCAATACAAATGTTGTTTGTATTTAAGTAAATAATCAAAGCTTAAATCCACGGTACTTTCTTAGCTTCATGCTACACCCACAGCAGGGCACTCAGGGTTCACCAAAACATATGACAGAGTCAAACGTTATTTTTTCTGGGATGGTATGAAACAGGACATCCATAATTTTGTAGTTGAATGTGAGGTGTGTCAATGCAACAAGGGAGAAACCATCAAATCTCCGAGCACACTACAACCTCTTCTGATTCCACTGGCTATTTGGAAGGATATCTCTTTGGACTTTATTGCCGGCTTACCCAAATCAGGGAATAAATCAGTCATAATGGTGGTTGTGGATCGCCTTTCCAATTATTCTCATTTCTGCGCTCTTCAACACCCATTTACTGCATCCACGGTGGCTCAACTTTTCATGGACCAGGTCTTCAAGCTTCATGGCATGCCACACTCTATTGTTTCTGATCGTGACCCAACTTTCACAAGCAATTTTTGGCAAGAGTTGTTTAAGCTCCAGGGCACCCAATTGTATCTCATCACAACTTATCATCCTCAGACTGATGGTCAAACGGAAGTTGTCAACAAGTGTTTGGAAACATATCTGAGGTGTTTTGCTTTAAAAAAAAAACATCAGTCAGCTCAATGGCTACCCCTAGACGAATGGTGGTACAACACTTCCTACCATACAGCTACTCGCATGACTCCTTTTGAAGCGGTATATGGATAGAAGCCACCTTCAGTTTTCTCATACTTACCAGGTACCTCGAAGGTCCAGGCGGTTGACCAAACACTTACGGCTTGAGAGGATATTCTTCGTACCCTTAAAGAGAACTTGGTCATGGCACAAAATCACATGAAGCAACAAGCAGATCAAGGTCTCTCTTAACGTCAATTTGCAGAAGGGGATCAGGTGTTTTTGCGACTGCAACCATACAAGCAAACTTCCCTCAAGGCCAAGCACTGTCAGAAGCTAGCGCCCAAATTTTACAGCCCTTATACAGTTCTCAAGTGTGTGGGACAAGTCACATATCAGTTAGCTCTGCCCAGTTAGTCGAAGCTACATCCAGTTTTCCATGTTTCATGCTTAAAGAAGGTGATTGGCACTAGGTGCCAAATTCAAACCAACCTTCCCAAGTTAGCTGAAGAAGGATCCATTTGGCTACAGCCAGAAGCAGTTTTGGACCAGCGTGAGCGTCACCTGCATCAGAGAACCATCAAGGAAGTTCTAGTCTAGTGGAAAGATACGAATCCAACAGATGCCACTTGGGAACCAACTACCATTCTGCAACAGTTTCCTCATCTCAAGCCTTGAGGACAAGGTTGTTTTTAAGGGGGTGGACATGTTAGGGTCCTAATCCGCACATAGGTAGATTAATATATTCAGATGTAATAAAGGTCAATATTAATAAGGGATTTCAATAAAATAGAATAAGGCATATGTAAGAAGACCTAATAGAAGCTTCCGCTTCTAGAAGGATCTTCCTCTAGATGCTTCTCTTGATAGACATATTTAGTATAAATAAGGGTCGAGCGTATGGAAACCCTAGCTTGGATATTATTGTAATAGAGCACTTCTCGATTGGAGGTTTCCCCCTTGAAGAGGCCTGCGAACATTTCTTTCTGAATCAAAGTTCTATTTTTGTTGTTGTTCTTATATCATTTATGTGTTATTGTGGATATTATGTTGGATATATTACTGTTATTCTGCCATTTCTAGTATTTTATTTCTGTTCTGCATATTTATTGTATCTGGTATCTTGCAATCACTTGAGGAATTGTATAACAATGAAAGG
This sequence comes from Picea engelmannii, assembly GCA_009831015.1. Classification (NCBI taxonomy): domain Eukaryota; kingdom Viridiplantae; phylum Streptophyta; class Pinopsida; order Pinales; family Pinaceae; genus Picea; species Picea engelmannii. The sequence goes on from ML780976.1 coordinate 530,063, forward strand.
GATGCCTGAGCCTAGAGGGTGATTACAACAAGAAGAAGCAAGTTTTCAGTCTTGTAGAAGAACCATGCTGTCAAGCATGAAGAGTGTACTCTTGTGTGGGAGTTTCACTATTGAAGAAGCAAGTTGTCAGGCTTGTAGAAGAGGTAAGTTGTTAGGTTTGCAGAAGAACCAAGATGTCAGGCATGAAGAGTGAACTCTTCTGTGATTTGCAGTGCAGCAACTAGGTTGCTTCTAGTTATTTTTACTAGTATTTTTCCTAGTATTTTTCCTAGTAGTGAGTTCCCTTGATTTCCCAGTAGTGACATTCCTAGTTACCTATGCTAAAATGCTTTGATAAATGAATGGTGCAATCCGATGCACCGAGGACAGTGAAGGGGTCACATTACTTGGGTCATCCTGATAAAATAATGGTACAACCCAATGGACTATGAGCATTGAAGGGGGTGCATTCCTTGGGTTGGGTAGTTTGGTGAAAGATAGTTGGTGGAAATCAAGATAGTTGTAGGATAATTCCAGTGGGTTGTGTATTTATGTTTTGGGGCTAGAGTGCCTATGTATTTATGGTTTTTTAGGTCGGAGTGCCTATGTATTTTTATTTAGGTTGGAATTCCTATGTGATGTTAGACTAGAGAGCCTTTATGTTGATTAAAGGTTGCAGAGCCTTAATATGTAATTGTATGAACAATGTATGGTGTTGTGCACTAAGAATAGTGTAAAAATAAGAGGGAGGGTAATGTAACATCCCTGGTTTTAATCCCCATAAATTGGAATGTAATTGTATACATGTGAATTATGCTGGTGAGCCGATATGATTGGGGCAAAGATCCCATGTTGATTAATATGGTCGGGGGATGAACTGTATATTATGTGCCTTGAAATAATTAATAAAACAATAATCATTGGATCTGATACACAAGAGATGAAGAATGATAGGGGGATATGATTTCACAAGAGAGAGGGGTCCAAAGGGGGAGTTACTCATGGGTATTAATCTAGCCCACATTCCTAAATTATTATCATTATGTAAAACTTTTATCTTTATGTTGAGTGTCCCCAAGGCCAATCATTAATCTCATGTAAGAGGGTGGGTGTGAGGATTCACATCCCATAGTTATTGGAGAGAATGGGAATGAGTACAATAATCTTGAGGAAGAGTGTAAGTCAAGTCAAGCAAGAAAACAAAGGGAGGAAATTTGTATGACCAAAGGGGCAGTTTTTGGACAGTCATGTTTTTGGATGGAGGAAAATTGTTCCATGCAGATCATTTTGGACAACAAGAGAGGAGTTGAGGGATGGGAATATCCTTAACCATGATATTATTTAGGGGATCCATTTTTTGATTGTGTATTATGTTGGAAATAAGGCATGTGTACCTGTAAAATAGGTTGCAAGGTTGTAGTGCATTTTTCCTATTGAGGAAACGCCTTAACATGCTTGTGAAGGATGATGTGAAAACTCTTGAAGTAGCTGAGAGTTCCTAAAGTTTCCAACTGAGAGATTCCTAGCCAATGAATTGCACTGGAATCCTTGGTGAATGAATGGTATAGCCTGAGGGACTGTGATCAACGAAGGGGGTACATTCCTTGGGTTGTGCAGGTTGTGGGGAAGAGGGAGCTAGTGGATTAGATCTATTGTAGGAGTAGAACCTGGGTTTTGGGTTGTTGAGTGTGGAGAGTGAAAAAACAGAGGGCCAAATATCCTTGTGGACTCATAGCCAGGGTGCCCTACTATTGAGATGTGGAGTAGAAGTGCATATGGCTGGGAGGTTCATCCTTCGTATGCAACTAGTTGGTTATATTATAAATAGATAAGTGTTTTTGTTGTGTTTGTTTTGATTATTTCACTATGTAAATGATATATGAATGTTGCATTATATTTTTATAGGTTTTTAATGCATTCATTAATTTATAAATGATGTAGATGCATGGGAAAATCAACACATTATTTTTTGTGATTTTTATAGGCCTGTCGCCCCTTGGTTTTGTTTTATATGTATGGGGAATTTTTAATGCGATTTAATAGGCTAAGTCTGTTTTCATAGTATCAAGACTTAACATGGGTGTTGGGTATGTTACATAATGCATTGTATTTGATTCCATATATTGAAATGCAATCCCACCCATTGAGTTCTGAATCTATATTGTCTCAGTGTTTACATTCGCTTCTCCCCTGTATTCAACTTTAGTAGCCAACAATGAACAAATTGTTTCTTCCTACACGACCATATTTCAAACCACGTCCAGGATAAAGAACATACCCAGAAGTTGAATTTTGGTTATCCACATCACCAAACTAATAAAATTATTTATATCCATCCAATTGACATGAATTTATTTTAGAATAATTGATGCCACAATGATACTTGTCTTTGGTATATCATATAACCATGTTTATGGGATTCAAATGGCTCTCCTTCCTTCTAGTCTCACATGAACCTAGAGACAAAACTAACAATAAAGGAAATATCAAGTCTATTATGGTTCAAGTAAATAAGCTTCCAAAAAGTTGCTTGTACATAATAGCATCTACCTCCATATAATCACATTCCTTAGTTAGGGTAACTCTTAACTAGGATAGAGTATAATAGGCCTTCCAATATTCCATTCTACATCTCTTCAAGAGATCTATTGCATTCTTAGGTTGAGAGATGAAGATACCATCATTAGACTACATAACTTCGATGCCAAGAAAGAAATTAAGTAGACATAAGTCATCCATGTCGAATGTATCCTTAAAATTCACCTTTAAACCAAGTATTGAATTTCCACCATCCCCAATGATAATCAAGTCATCCATAGAACAATCAATATAATCTCATCATTCAAATTTTGTGAATTCACACATTAATGTTGCGACCTAATTCACAACGCTCGAAACCCTTATGAAGAAAGAAAGGACTAATCTTTTCATACCATGCTCTAAGAACATGTTTCAAGACATACAAGGTTTCTTAAAACTACACATAGGATTTCAATCCTTCACAAAACTAGGTGGCTTTCCCATATATATATCTTTAGTAAAATCCTCACATAAGAAATCACTATTTACGTCCATTTGATAATACCTCCCAGTTGAGACTAGCATTGAGAGAAATAACAATGTAGACCATATTAATCTCAACCAAGGGAGGAAAAGTCTCTACCTAGTCAATATATTTAGGTTGAGAAAACCACTTTTCTACCAAGATAGCCTTATGTATCTCAACAACACATTTAGAGTAAACATGGTGTTATATACCTATTTGTATTTCACCACATTCTTTCCTTGTGGATAGGGAACTAGTTCCCAAGTCTTATTATTTAGCGAGGAATTATATTCTTCAATAAAAAAAAGTCTCCCATTTAGGCCTCTCATGTGCATCTACATATGTTTTAGACCACAATGAATTCACCGTGATAAGGCTCACTCATATTTTCAATTGATTTCCCATAAAAAGTTCAACCAATGTTTTATTTAGTAGTAGAAATCTGACTAGACACCAATTCATATACCCTAGTCAATTCATAAATAGAACTAGTTAACTCAGAAAAAAAGATAGTTGATTCAGAAATCTTCAACATTTTGATTAAATCACAAACTGAAATGCTAGAAGATGTTATCCAAGAAGCAACCAAAGTCTTCTCATCAAATATAACATCCCATTGATTGATCACTTCATATTTAGTTGGATCAAATAGTCAATAGTATTTATACATTGTTGATGCATTCTTTTGACCCTTGTCAATGGAAAAATATTCATTAGATAAATCCCTTAAAGTATGTTTCCCACCCTTAGTGGGGGATCCTCTAATTTCCAACACTAGCTACCAAATTCATTTTAATTGTTTATAATTTGTTAGGTTATTTTTAGATTGTAAAATAAAAATGCAAAAATTAAATCCTAGTATTAGGATGAAATTAAAATGAGTTGAAATTGAAACACATAATTATGTAAACTAAAATCATGAATATTCAATAACAATTAACTTGTATGATTCCAAAAGATTAATTAAGCTTGCTATATAGTTGTATACATCCTAATCCAATCATTATCTCAAAGCTAATTTATAAGTATACATGATAGTAAGAATATGAACAAAGAATTAGTTCAATGACATTACTTCAAAACATTAGTAATGCTTCCTTCTTCATTACAAGATAGATTGATTACAAAAAATGAGAACTAGTTTGGATTGGATCATTACAATATTTTTTATCTATCTCGATACTTTTAGAGTGGAAAAAATTGGAGGAATCAACTTGCGAGGACATTTTAATGGCATGTTCCTATTTGGAAATTGGGGTTTGAAACCTTCATGATCCATTTTGAGGCATCATATGACATTTTTTTGGGTTCAAAACTTTCCTATATTTGGCTTGGATCCCTTGATGTTATTATACACATCTATACCTTTCCAATGGCGCAAAAATCACATCAATCAAAGCTTGTATGAAAAAGTTATGCCTCTTGCAAGTTTACCACCATGGTATGAGTGGATGCCACATTATTCCCCATTACTCATGCACATAGGCTAGCCACATATCGAATTTCAAGAAGATTTTGAGAAGTTACAAAACCTTATAAAAATAAAGGGTTGAGGAATTCAAAACCCTACCTTTAGATGGCTATCGAGCAATGTTAAATATTTGGTCGCTAGGAGAAGGGGTTCCATTCTTTAGCATTGTATTTGTTATATAGTTGAGCAGAGCACCTAGGGGTGGAAATTTGAGAGCATAATAGAGGAGGAAATATTATGTAGTGGCCATACAAGACACAATGTCAAAGGAAACTCCACAAAGAGTGCCTATTTCTTTGTACTTGCATTTGAAGAAAATTGAGCAGAGTGGCCTCATCTTCTAGTTGGGTTTTCTCCCATATTGGATTTCTCATGTCATATATTGTGTTTATTTATAAATTGTTAGGGACCTAACCTCCCTAACCCCTCATGTAGGTAGAATAATATATTTTCCATGTAATAAAGTCCAATATTAGTAAGGCCTAGTAATAAGGAAGAACAAGTCAAATGTAAGAAGACCTAATAGAAGATTTTGCTCCTAGAATATATTCCTCTAGATTGTTCTTGTGATAGATAGATTTAGTATAAATATGATCCAGGTGGATCTCGGTGGCCATTCACCTTTTCCACTGAATCAACATTTCAAGCTTATGGTTTTGATAAACCATGATATTCACCCTTTTGACGGGGAATGGAATGTAAATCCATAATATTTGTTAAATACAAACATCATGTAATGATTTCCTAGTGGTCTTATGTACGTTCCTACAACATAGCACTAATGCATTGGACCCCATTAGAAATTCAAAGTTAAAGGCGCTCAAGCTAGAGTAGTAATGTGATGGGTGAATGCTTGGTTAGTACTAGTGTTTTGTTGATGAGACAATGATAGTGTGGATAGGTTGATGTGTTAGTGGTAGTGGCAGTGACAATGATAATGGCGGTGACATTGACAGTGACAATGACAATGACAGTGGAAAACTTTGTGGCAGTGATAGTGGTAGAGTCTGTGACAATTGGTCTACACTTATATTTATGGGAGACAAGACAGGGAAAGGAAAGGGGGTTGTATCCTCCTTTCGGTTGGAGCCAAAGAATCATGGAGTTGGATCTTCCTTCAGGTTGGATTTTGAGAACTAGGTGATTGTATCCACCTTCTAGTTAGATCCAAAGAACCCATGGGGTTGTATCCTCCTTCTGATTGGAGCCAAATAATTCAGGGAGTTTCAACTTCCTTCAGGTTGGAGCCTGCAAATAGGGGGTTGTAGCTCCTTCCAGTTGCAACTGGAGATTTGGAAAGTTGGTGCTTCCTATGAATGAATTCTTGATATATATAAGAAAACATTATGTGGTTTTCTTCCATTTGGGTTTCCACATAAATACTGGTGTACTATGTTCTTGATGTGATGTTGATGTGATGTTTCTTATGATTACATGTTTATGATATATATATTGAATGAAATCATATATGATACATTAATGATAAATTTTTGAACATTGTTGATAAAGTGAAATAATATATATTGTGATTAAAAGTGTCATAAAGTGCTCATACTGATTCACGCCCCCTCAATATTACAACATCATCGATACAGAACATGTTGCTACCATTGTGTCAATAAAAATATAAACAAAAGAGCCAGAGGAGTTTGAGGAGGGGGAGCACCTCTTCCACTCACAGATGTGGGTAAATGGGACCCCACTGCATTTCATTGTTGATAGAGGGAGTCAAAATAACTTGATCTCATCTGAGGTTGTCAAGATATTGAAGCTGCAAATGATGCCACACCCCCAACCATACACAATCAGATGGTTGATCCAGGGATGAGACATATGTTTCATCCAACAATGCCACCTATCACATGACATTAATCCCTTCAAGGATGTGGTAGTGTGCGATGTTTTCCCATTTGAAGTCTGTGATTTTATTTTAGGACAACCATATATGTGGAAACATCATGCTATCTATGTGTCTTGGCCCTGTAATGTCATTGTTACTCTAGGAGGTCAACTCTACAGGGTACTGGAGGTAGCTCGAACTACTACCATTTCATTGATGTTGGAAAAACAATGCTGCAAAGTAATCTATCAAACCAAAAAGTTTTCCCAAGGGGACTTGATGCAATGGGGACCATTTCTTCCTAAGGGGGGAGGAATGATCCAAGTGGATCTTGATGGCCATCCACCTTTTCCACTAAATCAACATTTCAAGCCTATGGTTTTGATAAACCATGATATTCACCCTTTTGATGGGGAATGGAATGTAATGTCATCTTCATTTCTTAATTACAAACATCATGTAATGATTTCCTAGTGGTCTTATGTACATTCCTACAACATAGCGCTAATGCATTGGATCCCATTAGAACTCTATAGTTAAGCCTTCTTAGGCTAGAGTAGTACTAGGATGGGTGGCCGCTCGGGAAGTCCTAGTGTTTTACATGCCTATGGAATTTTATAATCTTAGACTAATTTATCGACATGCATCATGGGAGTTGTTCTCTTCTCACTCTTTCATATATAATTGAGGTGAAGGAGACCGTTTAAGCATGCAATGGAGTGTGATGTAAATCCTATTGAGAATGAAGCATAGCCAACACATCTTTCTTTTTAGAGATAAGCTACTCCATTTTGATAGTTTGTGTTCTACAATGTTTTTCTATCTTATTCATTATTATAAATTGGGTTTCATTGTATTTATGTGTTCTCTTCTATATATATTTTTTTGTCTCATTTCGTTCTTAGCATAATCTGAATCAAAATAGGAGTTGAGACCATGAAAAGTTTTGTATTGGGAATTATTGTAATAGAGCGTTGCTTTGCTGGAGGTTACCCCCTCGAAGAGGCAAGTGAACATTATTTCCTATAAATAAAGGTATTATTTTGGTGTTGTGGTTTCATATATTGTGTTATTCCACTATTATTCTATGCAATATTTATATTTTATGCTATTATAATAGATCTAGTACCTTACAAGTGGTATCAAAGCACTTTCCTTGGCAGGAAATTGTGGGTTATTTTTTTTTCCAGGTTATAGATGTATTCTAACGTCTTAAAGCTACAATGATATGTCATTCAACACATAAATCCGCAGTAGAGGAAGCATACACGCAGGAAATACAAGTGGTACTTAAGAGCACATTGTTGGCCGCCCTTGTATGGTGGCCCTTTGAGTGGTAGAGCTTCAGACAACTCCTGTATTCAGATTGGCCTAGATCTCCTGAAGCCCTCCGTAGATAAACTGATCGACTGCTTGAATATTATAGTGACACTGAGAACATCACTTGAGAAGATAATATGTAGTACTTGGGTAATTAGGTAGTATGACTAAGGGTACGATCTAGCCTCCTTAGTTGATTCCCTGAGATATTGGGCCAAGTACTATTGTTCGACCCCACACGTATATCAGAGAGATATAGCATAGGGAAAACCCTTTTCTATAGAAACCTTAAAATCCCTAACCCTTGGGATGAAAATACCATAGAACAAGAACATACAAGATCCATTCCAGTGTGACCTTGCCTCCTTCATTTGGGTTGCAAAATTATTACACATGTCTTCATGTTAAGAAGTTTAACATTCCACCATTGTATTATTATTTAGATCAGAGTATAAATCTGCAGGAGTAAAATAAAAATAAAAACATGGGTCCTACCCACCCCATTATTTGAGACGTATCCCATTGGATTCTTCTCTTCATCCTGATCATAGTGGTAACTATTATTTTCAATCCTTTTTTTCCTGTGGACCCGACCCCTTCCTAACACCCTTATTTGACACCTATCCCATTTCCTTCCTCTTTTCACCCTGAACATAGTCATATATATCATTTTTCAATTTTTTTTTCCATGGAACCACCCCCCCTCCTTTGTACCCCTCATTCCCCCATGGCCACCACTCACAACCAAGAATTCCTCCATTTGCAAGACTAATCCAAACAAAACAAGGAGGACATCCAACAAGTGACCTGTAAACTTGCTTCCACCATTACCCACTTGACATCCCTCGAGGCCAAACTTATTTGTGAATTGGTCGATGTTAAGGGTGAATTGGCCTCCCTCACCCAATGGTTAAAACAGTCCCATGGATATCCCTCCCTTGAGAAACCTGTTGAGCTCTCAACACACCCTAAAAATCCTATGTCAATTTTTACTTATTGGGTACCACTTGATCTTTACACTGTTTGATCCGACTTCATTTTGAGAAATGTTTTGTCTTTGCTTATTATATTGACTCTCATCAAATTTTCAGGTTTATTTGAACTTATGAAACCCCATGAATTAAAAGGCCTTAACACCTGAATAAATAATCAACAGCTAAAAAATTTCACCCGACACGATCAGATTCAACATCAGAAGGAATTCAAAGAAGGAAAAGAACCACTCGGGAAACCTCAGTCACCGAGCGTCGATCTCCGTCGACATCGACAAAAGGATTTTTTTCGTTTGCATCAAATTCTTGCATATAGATATCGCCGATAGCTAATTCCCCTTCAATGTCAATAAAAGATGAGGGGAATAGACGTTAACAAAGAAAGAAAATATATCGTTGATAGCTGATACTTTACGCGCTTGTCGAAATAGGGGAAAACCTAAATGGATCTAAACAAACATTCTAATTGCGCTAAAATATAATCCTGATCGTTGATCCTCGATGCGTTTTCAACATCGGAAATTTTTCGAGGAAGATAATCTGAAGAAACCACTTGATAGGTTTATCACTGATTGCTGGTCCTGGATACTTTTTCAGGATTGGCAAGATAAGGATTATTTTAGAACGAGTAACTTGGTGAAAGTCCCTACTCCAATTAACACACGTGAATTAGGTCATCGGTCTTCAATGCCACGTGTATTTACCAGATTGGGAAAACCATACGGTCTAGTTTTACCGCGAGTCATTCTTGGTTCCTAGGTTTGAGTCACACCTCCGAGTCAGATTTTCCACGAAAACATTGTATGGTGATATCAATTGACATCAAAATATTTTTCAAAAGGACATCAACGAAAACATTCATAGCACATCCCCGATCCCCAATCCACTCACTGAGAGAGCGACACGATGGGACATTTTAGCGTTAGATAAGATCATATTTTGATAATTTAAGGGGATAATTAATACCAAATCCCTCATTAGTTCCTACCTCATGCTCCAATCAAAGCATCCCTTTAAAATCACCGATATACCGCATCACCCCCATGCTGCCACCGTCAACCCACGATGAATTTAAGTATAGAAATTTGGTTGCAGATCTATTTAAATTTCAATCATCACTCAGATTGAATGGATGATGCGAAACAGTAAGTTCTTCCCTAGTTTAAATTATATTGAGTTGTTGTAAATGAAATCATTCTGTGCACAAGGAGATTCAAAGCATCTAAAGAAGTAAGATGTGTAATTCCAAAGCTGCAGAGACCATGTGAGTATCAAAATAAACAGGTTTAGAAATTTGTTTTGAGTTGGAGGAACAATGCCGCTAAGAAAGCCAACCACCAGAAGATCATCGAGGGCACCGAAGGTAAAAGAACTAGAGGTAGGCGAAGGCTCCTCTCTAGGGGTCGCAAAACAATTCGAATACATGCCGAGACTGGATCCTGTCATCAAAACATCAATGAAGAAGGATTTCATCCAGCCTCCAGCCTTTGGATATATAGAAGAAATCACGGGATCCAAGATGGCACTCCTGCATTGGGGAGAACTCTTTAATAAGATCAGTTAGGAGGAATACCTGAAATATGTACCACACAATGATCCATATGTTAGAGCGCTTGACAACGAAGTGTTCCTGAACATTCGACATTCGTACCTGCATATGGTGGCAAGCAGAACTCATGTTTTTCCTTGTATTGAAGTCCTAAAGTGGCTCATCGACAACACAGACACACATAAGTGTTTGATCAACGATGACAATGGGGGTTGTGTTAGAGTGTTCTTACTGGTGGAAGTCCAGAAGTATTACAAGCTTAGAGACCCTAAGGAGTGACTAAACACAAATTTTATCGTAAAGTTCTACAAGCGCCGCAACATCAGTCGGGTGATGGCCTCATGGTGGAGGGAGGACAAGAAATACACCAACCGGAGCACTGTCTGGTACTCAACAAAAAATTTAAGGGATCCATACATCTATTTTATGGCTCTCATCTGCGGATTATATGGAGAGAAGGACTGCTCCAGATTTTCAGAGGCATGGATGCCCTTAGCTTACACAATGGCTATCTCTAGGATCAATTTCAACTAGGGAGCCATAATTTCTAAACAACTCAACATATGTATACAACAGGCTTAGACGTCGAAGGAGGGAGAGATACCAGTTTTCTACATGGCTTCAGATTTGTTGGATGTCATGTGCACTAGAAACATTTTTACCGGCATGAATCTGAGCTGGCATGTCTCAAAGCTCCCAATCCACATCTATTTCAGCATCCTTTGGGAGAATAGGTATAAAAATTCTTACTCCCTCATCTGTGATGAATTCATCACACAAATTTATTTCATTCTTTTTAATAAAGAATGCCCGAGACTATCGGCTACGGCCAAGAAGATGATATCAAAGGTAGGCCATTGGTACTTGGACAAGTGCAACACCTACATCAGGGTGTTCGGGGCTACTGAAGCACCACATCTCTTACCAGTTCATGTGTCAGATTGGCTTGTCATAGGGGATATATGCTATCAAACCATCCTGCAAGGCTACAATTCCACCCTGGTCAAGGACAAGAAGCGGGTGTTCATTCCTTATGGTTTCCATGTAGATTACTACTTGGTTAAAGATACAACTCAAGCCAAACAAGAATGGTTGAGCCAGCTTTAGTTCAGGTTCCAGACAGGTCGATTCCACAAGCATGATCCAAAGGGCCTGGTCTTGTGACACACTTCACAAGTATCGTCCTGCTGGTCGTACACCCATGACAAATTCGAAGGTGAAGTCTTCACGAAAAATGCCCAGGACTGGGATGAGGTGGTAGAAAGGATGGCTGACCCCAAAATGACCAGGTTTAGGGCCATGATCCTGAATGAATAGGGGAAAACCATAGAGAAATTATCTCAAGAGGCCCTCAGATCCAGAGAAGAAAGCAGAGCGACATAATCAACAAAGGTTCCCCTAGTGGCCCCAGTGCACGATAGAGTATTCCCTATGACACAGGACGTACGGGCAAGGGGATTTCTCATGATATAACATGAGAAATGAATAATTCATCAACTACAAGATGATCCAAACCTCATAGGAATGATAGGGGCCCCTGTCGACAAACCAGATGAAAGCCGGGAAGATCCAAGTGGCCCTGAGCTAATAGAGATTGATGAATTTGTCAGGTTAGATAACCCTGAAATTACAACACCACTGGCCGGATCACCCGGGGACGTTTCAAATCAACCAGACATAGTAGGAACATTAGGGAGAACAAGTACACCAAACCCACTCTACGAATTGATAAACATCTATGATGATGAAGAAAATATGAAGGTATCCCTGGTGACTCCAGTACAAATCAGATAGAGAAGACATCTTCCTCAGCTCCCGACGCTCAAATTTGGAGCCCTTCACAGAATGACTAGGAGGTCAAAAGTGTCTTATACACTAAAGCACTCGATGAGCTAGAAAATCAAAAGGATAGTTCAACGGACGAGCTAGGACCAAGCGAACAAAAAGAAGAAGCTCCACTGTAGGAAATCGATGTCTCAACAACCGATTATCAAGTAAGTACCAAGCCTATCACTGACGCCTCAATTTCAATTGGTACTCAACTTCTTGATGAGCAACAAAAAGAATTCAGACCTTCGGAACACATGGAGGAAGTTGAAGAACCCAGTCTTGAACAAATATATACCATCGGGAGCCTGGGAAATATGCTCACCTGCGGAGATCAACAAATCCCTGAATTGGTGGATGAAGTCGCTAACATACATGCCATCGCTTATGAATGGAAAAGGAAATGTATTGTGCAGAGAACCACCAAGAAGAGGAGGATCACTCTATATCTCTCCATCCTCATCACCACGGAGGAAAATATGATCAACACAGAGCATGCCAAGACATATGAACTTATTGGCACAGGGATGTCAAACACAGATGCCACCCTGGACAGAGTGAAAAGGGATCAAGAGGAGTTGGTTGTTTCTCTAAAGGAATTGTAACAGTTGCGCCACTTGGAGAAATATTACCAGGACACCACACAAGTCACAGTGTTCCTAAGGAGTGAATTCTAGGAGGCCTGCGACAAATTTGTAGATGAATGACACCTATTCACTGCATGGATAGCCGAGCTTCAAGAAGACACCCTCATGGGACTAGCCACATGCAAGGATATGGATAGTTGGTATGAGAAAACACACCAAGTCGTGCAAAGGATTGACTATATCAACGCGGTTCAACAAGTCTGAGATGTCGAAGAGAAAGGCATTCAGGTACTAAAGGAAAGTAGCCCCGGCCGCATAAAAAAATCGACCTAATATTGGGAAAAAATGGCTCAAGAACCTCATCGGTAAATCCAAGAGAAATGGGTTAGGTGTGAAAAGAGATAGACCAAGATCAACTGAGCAATGAGAGACACCAGCCTCCTCGAATTTGGCACACTCGATGACTTTTTCGACTTGCGCAACATAGTCAAATCACATGCCGAACAAGACTCATCATGGGCTGCCAAAATAGGAAAGGTGGCAGACATGGTGCCAAGACAGGTGCAACAGTTCATGGATCACTTGATCAAATCTCAAGCCATGTTACAACAAATAAGTGCCAGAATAGTCAATTATCGGGCATGAGCAGTAGAGATAAGAGACATTCTTTCGGCCCCAATGGAACAACATAGATTTCCATATGCTAACACATGCGAGGATCTCTTCATCAAGTGGTTGGAGTACAAGAAGAGTCATCCACTCAAGTGATATCATTTGATGACTCTTTGAAGATTGATAGAAGAAAGCACCATGTGGAAAGTTTTGTTTTACTTAGCTACACTTTGATAATTATTTTTAGTTAATAGTATGTTAGAAGTAGGAGGGTCAACCTATTAGCAAAGGGTTGATGGTTGTTGCAAAGACCCTCATTTTTGGATTTGTAAAGAACTATTTCGGAGATGCCTTAATTGAGAAGTCGTATTCAGGACCAGAGACAAGTTTGTGTTTTTTTATCAAAAGCGTGTATGATTGGATATGAAGAGGAACTATTTCTGATTTTATCACATGAATGGATGTTGTAACGAGTAAGAACTTATGAAATTATTGATAAGTTATCTGATTCAATGTTTTATAGTTCTTGTTTCTAATGATGAAAAGTAAGTTGTCGTGTTAATATGTGGTTGATGATTAGAGTTAAGGAAAATATTTTTATTTCCATCATTTATTGCATGCATGTTTTCTTCTGATAAATTGTATCTCAGTCAATAATTGGAACACCAACAGGTTAATGTATTAGTACTAGGCCTGTGGTAGAGAATCATTGTCTGTATGCTAGAGTGGAAGGGTTATCTAAAGCTCAGCCTTTCTCTAGTACTTAAGTTTTCCCATCTTGTTACCTAGTTGGTTTATATCAGCTCCTATCTTGTATCTGTCCCACCTATAAGAGAAAAAAAAAAAAAAAAAACGCCCGAACTGAAGGAGAAGCTTTCAATAAGAAAACATAAAGCCCATCAATTATTTGGTTAGATCACAAGATCTGGAGAACCATTCCATTATTAAACATTGTAGAGTCTAATTGGGCCTCGGTGGCGGGTTTTGTTCCTGTTGTTGATTTAAAGGGATTTAAGACCCCTCAATAGAATTGGCACTAGAAGGAGGACCCGAAGAATGAATGGATGACAATATTTTTTACAAAATATTTCACACAGCCTGTAGATTCAAAACAACCCATATGCATGGCTATTCATTCCCAAGACAACCCACACACATTGAGTACCCCTAAAATGAGTAACTCACCCCAACACGAGGAAGAACATATGTTCCCGGATATACCTTACGCTCTTCCTCACGGGGAATTGAACCAATTCAGAAGAATCACAAGAGCTTACATCTGACAGATCGATGCATTGCCCTTAGATTTGTTACTACCTCAAAGAAAACAAATAAGCAAACCAATGGTCGAGTCCCTCGACCAGGTTTTTGTCCACACAGTAGAAGACCTGATAGATTTCTCCCTCACCAAAATTGAACATTATCTTAATCTGATCCCTAAAACACCAGCCGACAACTTCTCCGAGCCCGACGATTTTTCTGAAGAGGAAGAGTTTAACTCAGAATGCTCAGTTTCGGGATCGGACAACATGGAATATAAAAATGATCATAATGAAGAAGGGGGAAACCCACCTCATAATAATCAACCTTGGTTGGCCAGAGATTCTTTGGCCATCCTTGGACGAGTACATAACCTTCCCTGACATCTAGAGAAGTTACTCCCTAAATTTGAGCTTGAAACCTCAGGATTTCCTGAAGACCACATCAAAAAATTCATACTAGCTATCAAACTAATGAATGTTCAACATGAATACGTGGTATGCAGGATTTTCCCCTATATTTTTGAGAACTTGACATCCACGTGGTATTTTAACTTACCTGTAGGGTCCATAACTAGTTGGACGAAGTTCCAAAAGGATTTTCTAGATAAATTCGCAGAAGAAACCAGTATAGGATATTTGATGGCCGAGTTGTTCTCTGCCACCATGAGTTCAAAGGAGAAGGTCAAAGACTTCAATCGAATATTCACCACTATCTTTAACAAATTCCAACCCGAAGCTAAACCCACTCCAGAGTTGCAAATAGAAGTATATGCTAACGCTCTCCTAGCTTCTATTTCCATGTTTGTAAAGAGGGATGCCAAACCAACCTTAGCTAAGAATTCTGAAGAATCCAAAACGATAGAGTTCCAAATGAAAGGATGCAAATAAGGCTAGGTCTCATTATTCAAGAAGGAAGTTTAGCCTCCTCCCAGAAGAGGGATCCTGTTGACTAGACCCCCAAGGAAACAAACAGAACAAGGTCCCAAAAAGGGAAGTGGGGACATAAAAGACCTACAATGCATGGTCAAGAAGTTGTCAAACGAAATCATAGACATGAAGAGAAATGCAGGGGAAGGGAACCAAGGCTAGAGGCCCTATAAACCTTTTTTCAAAAGGAATCCACCATTCAAAGCGATTGACCCCCCCAAGCCAACTTAAACATCGATATAGGAAATGTAGCATCCGACTCTTTCTGTACCTATCATCAAGAGAATTACTTTAAAAGAGACTACCCTCAATGGGTGCATGCCATGAATTTGATGGCCAACCAGTTTCTAGATGAAGTGTCCCTAACCGAACAATCAAGTGGTTCATGTGTAAATATTTTCAATCAGGAAGAAGTTGATCCACCAGAAGACACAACCATGATGATATGGGACCCTGACCTACCAATGCCTTCCGATGACCTCTTTGAAGTTCAAGAACCTCCCACAGAAGTCTTGGCTGTGCAAACCAGAAGTAGAGGTCAACCTATCTCAAACGACCTCACTACTGCCCCAACTTCGGGAGGAAGACCAACTCATGATCACCCGAAAGAACCTTTTGTTCCTCGAATAAACCCCATAAACATCCATACATGAGAATCACCCAAGCTGGAGTACAACATAGCAGAAGACTTGAAAAAGATGAAAGCAAATATATCGGTCATGGACATATGTAGAATCCCTCAGCAAAAAGACTTTCTGTTACAAGAATTGAAATCAACAGAAAATCCTACAACAAGCACTGACTAAGGTGGAAATATAATTCCCACGGATCTAAGGAATAAACCAACTGTGAACACCTTCTCTGAAGATAAGAAGGGAAAACCTTTTGTCCCATCGTTCCTCTTGACATTTGAAGTTTTCAACAAAAACCTCCATAATTGTTTGGTTGACTCGGGAGCATCCTCTAACGTCATGTCATTGCCTATCTGCAAAAAATTAAACGCAATCCCTCCCAAAAGATATAAACATGTTATACAACTCGACCAAACCCAGGTGAAGGTTATGGGAGAGCTCAAAGATGTGATGATCAAAATAATGACACACCCTAAATTTGTGCAAGTAATTGACATCATTGTAGTAGATATCCCAGAAGCTTATGGATTTTTATTGAGTCGAGATTGGTATGAGAAGTTAAACGGATACTTTAGTAAAAACTGGGATCACCTTTTTCTACCATTAAAAGGACACCCAAATATGATCAGGACCGATAGGGAGAGATATCTAAAACACATTGTCACTGACTTAGAAACCCTCAATGAACCCTCATTGGAATATTTTCCCATGCTAGGAAATTATTCCTATGACTCCGATTTCGGGAATTTCTCCCCCTTCTCATCTGATGTCCCTCTTACTCAAAACTCTGAAATGATTTTTCAAGAGAAATTGCCAATGGTGGTAGAGGAAACCCTCTTCTCTCAAGAACCTACATTAGAAATCATAGAACGAACAATAGGAGAGGAGGAAATTAACAAGAAAGGGGAAGCTGATAGGTTTTTCCCACAAGTTTGGACCTTATACTTTGATGGATATAAATCACAAGAAGAATCAGGGGCAGGGTGCATCCTCATCGATCCAACAGGTAAACGACATTTCCTGTCCTGTAGACTAGAGTTCGAATGCACAAACAATATCGTTGAGTATGAAGATCTAGTACAAGGTATAAAGAAATCAATAGACTTAAACATTGAAGAATTGAAGGTTTTTGGAGACTTTGAAATCATCGTCAAACAAGTAAGGAATACTATACATTGAAACTCTCCACATTTCAAGAATTACCAACAATAAGTGCACAGGCTAATACAACATTTTGAAGCCTTCAACATTACAGTGATCCCCAGAACAAAGAAAATTCTTGTTGATTCTCTAGCCACTGCTACCTCAAGGCTATCACCTTTAGAAGATTATGAAGCCTCCCAATTCACTATAGAGTTTCTCTACAAACCGTCGGTGCCCAACAATATTTCTAATTGGAGGGTCTTTGAAGGAGATGAACAGATCATAAAATTTTAAAGACTTGGCTATTGATGATGACGTATTCCAGGAACAATTTTCAGAAACCGATCCTCGTACAGATCAACCGACTGAAAAACCAAGATCTCACACGATACCGAAGGGAATAGCCAATTTAGAAAACCTTTTTGACCTAAGGGAAATATTTAAAGGGTCAAAGAATGTGAAGACGGGCAGTTCTTGTCCCATGCACGAAACTATAAATTTAGGAACCCCGGAAAAACCTAAAAATATAAATCTCGGCAAGACAATATCTAAAGAGGAAAGGAAGGCCTATCTCAAAATTTTCAAACAATATCAAGATGCTTTTGCTTGGTCCTATCGAGATCTGAAAACAAAAGATACTCACATCATTCAATACACTATCCCATTAAAACCTAAAGTGAAACCCTTCCAACATAAGCTCTGGAAGTACCACCCATCCCTGGAACCTCTCATGTGTCAGGAGTTAAAGAAACTATTAGATRCCAAAATTATCTTCCAGGTTAGACACTCTGCATGGGTAGMAAATTTGGTTSYTGTGAGGAAAAAGTATGGGGAGATCCGCCTATGAGTAGATTTCAAAAACCTCAATAGAGCTTCAGAAAAGGAAAATTATCTGGTCCCACTGATGGAGAAACTATTGCAGACCGTGTCTGGCTCTAAGACTTTCTCCCTGMTGGATGGTTTCTCAGGTTACAACCAGGTTCTAGTCTCAGAAGAAGACCTCTTGCAAACTACCTTCTAAACCAAGTGGGGAACCTTCGCTTATAAACRCATTCCCTTCRGGTTAATCAATGAAGGAGAGACTTTCAAAGGGCCATGGATGTAGMATTTTAGGGACTAATCAACAAGTGTGTAGTAGTCTATTTGGAYGACGTGATTGTGTATTCAAAGAACAAAGAAGATCACATCTAACACTTAACCCATATTTTCGAAAGGTGTAGGAAATATGGTATATTTTTAAACCATAAGAAAACTATTTTTGGTGTTGAGGAAGGTAAATTGCTAGGTCATATTATATATCAAGCATGGATACACATACACCTAGAAAGGATTAAGGTGATAGCTCAACTTCCATTACCTTGCAACAAGAAGGTTATGCAATCATTCTTTGGGAAAATCAATTTTGGGAGGAAATTCACCCCTGATTTCGCTGAAACTATCAAACCCTTACAAAAAATGATTCGTAAAGATGTTGAATTTAAGTGGGATGATGAATGAAAGAGGGCTTTCAACAATATTAAGACTGCAATATCTCAGGCTCCAGTATTATGAAGTCACGATTTCAGCAAAGATTTCTTCCTCTATACTTTCGCCTCCGACCAATCGTTAGGTGTAGTATTGACTCAGAAGGATGATGACAACAATGAGACCCTAGTATCATTCATGAACACTAATCTTCAAGGGGTTGAACTAAATTATCCTTCTATAGACAAGCATGCTTATGCGATATACAAGGCAATGAAACACTTTAGATCTTACATCCTTAACAGGATATAAAACCAAAGTCATACCAAAGTCATAGTGCCTCACCCTGCAGTCTGATCCCTATTCACTCAACAGGAGATGGGGGAAAGAAGAGGAAACTAGATGGTAGTAGTCCAGGAATTTGATCTAGATATAAAACCTGCTAAATTGGTTAAGGGACAAGGATTATGTAAATTGGCAGCTGAAGCCCAATACCAAGAAAATGAAGACCCCGGATGGGACAATGAATTGGCATTATGGTGTGGTGAAGCTTCATATGTCTCCCCAGAAAAAGAGTCTTGGTACAAGAAACTGAATTATCTTTTGCATCATGAGACTTGCCCAGAAAACCTAAACCCTAGGGAAAGGAGAGCCCTCAGGTTAAAATCCGCACAATATCGCCTCATAAATTCGGTGCTCTTCCGTGTTAATTATGATGGGGTACTTTTAAGATGTCTCGAATGTGATGATGCAAAAAAAGTTCTGAAGGAGATCCATGATGGTCATGCAGGTGGACATTTCGTAGGAAACACCACTACTCATAAAATATTGAGAGTTGTCTATTATTGGCCTACTCTATTCAAGGATGCTCACACATACGCTAGAAACTGTAAAACTTGTCAAATAAGTGCAGGAAGGGAGAAGAGAGAAATTGTGCTACTCCAACCGGTAGTCGTTTCCAGGCCATTCGAGCAATGGGGGTTAGATATCATAGGAGATATTACACCAAGTTATTCAAAGCAACATAGGTATCTACTAACTACCACATATTATTTCACGAAATGAGCAGAGGCCATCCCTATGACCCATGCAAACGAAAAGGTGGTGATCCAATTTATAGAACAACAGTTGATCACATGGTTCGATGTGCCTTCCGTCCTTATTTTTGATAATGCATCTTACTTTTCTTCCACCTTATTAACAAAGTTTTCTCTAGACAAAGGAATCATAATCAGATACTCCACAAACTACTAGCCACGGGAGAACGATGTGGCAAAATAAACTAATAAGAACCTAGTGAGGATTTTGAAGAAAATAGTTGCAGACAACCAGAGGAATTGGCATAGTTCAATTCATAATGATTTATGGGCTGATAGAGTTACACACAAGGAAGCTATAGGGAATTCCCCATAATTTCTGGTATACGGACAGGAAGCCATTCTCCCAAACGAGTTATATCTTCCATCTCTTCAACTTGCTCAGGATTTTAGAGGAAAACCCTCATCAGTCATACAACAAAGAATTGATACTCTCCTCATGCTGGAAGAAGAAAGGGAGAAAGAAAAATCAAAGTTCATATGTCATCAAAAGATAGTTAAAAGGTGTTTTGATAATCATAAGGCTAAAGAGAATAATTTTGAAGTGGGAGACCTGGTCCTGAAATGGGATAGAGCGAATGAGCCGAAAGGAAAATATTATAAGTTTCATAATCTATTGCTCGAACCTTTCCAGGTGGCCAAGAAGATTGGGGTAGGCACGTATTGGTTGCATAATCTGAGGGGAGAACCTAACGCCCTCTCGGTGAATGGCCAAACCCTAAAACAATATTTCGAATAATAAAAAATAAAAATAAAAAAAATTGTGTTTATATTTTCATGATGTTTTGTTTTAGCTAGGTCGATTGTGGAATGCATTTTTTTTTTCTTGTTATAGTGCTTCTACACTTTTGAATATTGTGTTTAAAAATACAATGGTTGACGTCAATTCATTCGATATAACAAACTATGTTCGCTCTCATACCACACAAGACGCGCTAGGGGACCTATGGTTGTTTTGAGGGGCTCTCTATCTAACCTCCGTAGATGAAAAACCTTGGAAAAGTGATGAAGTGTCTGCCTGGTGGTCTGGTAAAACCTTAAGGGAAAGATGGTTAGCTGGAAAGGACTACATGTACCTCAGAGACAAAGCTAGCAAAATTTCACCTTGGCCATCTCATTTTTGCAAATAACAGATGTCCTTCTCTCCCACTCGCTCAGGGAACTCTGCCAAAATAAAATAAACTATATAAAATGAGCGCACAGTAGGAAAGGGTATGCAGATAACTCCGTCAGGGCTATGGACACTCGCTGGCAGCGGATCAAGGTCTGTGATGTCAGGGTGACTCCGTCAAGGCTATGGACGCTCGTTGGCAGTGGAGCAACACTGTAGCAAGTGAATAAGGGTAAATAAAGGCCTAGTGCCAGTGAATGCTTTAATAGAATCTTTTCAAAGGGGGAGTGAGTCAGGGTTACAGGAAACGAAGGTGGAATAAAGGTTGAAAACCCCACAGGCAGGCCCAAATGCACCAGCTACGGAGTTTCAATATGCAAGGATAAAAGAGGCTCTGATTAAAAACTAGTTAAGTCCTTAACCAACTTTTTCATCAGCCGAGCTCGAGGTAGGATTAGAGATTCTACTTTTTCCCAGTAAATCACCATTTGTTGAGCACTCAACACACTCTAAAAAGCCTATGCCAATTTTTACTTTTTGGGTACCACTTGATATTTTCACTGTCTGATCCAACTTCATTTTGAGAAATGTTTTGTCTTTTCTTATTATCTTGTCTCTCATCATCTTTTCAGGTTTGTTTGAACTTATGAAACCCCATGACTTGAAAGGCCTTAACACCTGAATAAAGAATCAACAGCCAAAACATTTCACCTAACATGCTAAGATTCGTCATCGGAAGGAATTCAAAGAAGGAAAATAACCACTCTGGAAACCTCAGTCACCGAGCACTGATCTCCATTGGCATTGGCAAAAGGAAGTTTTTGTTTGCGTCAAATTCTTGCATATAGATATCGCTGATAGTCGATTCCCCTTCGGCATCGGTAAAAGACGAGGGGAATAGACGTTAACAAAGAAAGAATATATATCGTCGACATTCGATACTCGACGCGCTCGTCGAAATAAGGAAAAACCTAAAGGGATCTCAACAAAAAATTTGATCATGATAAAAGATATTCTCGATTGCCAATCCCCGGTGCGTTTTCGACATCGGGACTTTTTCGAGGAAGCTAATTCGAAGAAAGAACTTGATAGGTTTATCACCAATCGACGATCCTGGATACTTTTTCATCATCGGAAAGCTAAGGTTTGTTGTATAATGAGTAACTCGTTGAAGGTCCCTACTCCGATTAATACACATGAATTAGGTCATCGGTCTTCAGCGACACGTGTCTTTACCAAATTGGGAAAATTGTATGGTCTAGTTTTACCCCGAGTCATTCTTGGTTACCTATGTCTGAGTCACACCTCTGAGTCAACTTTGCCATGACAACATTGTACAGTGAGATTGAGTGGCATCAGAATATTTTTCAAAAGGACATCAATGAAAACATTCATAGAACATCCCCGATCCACCCACTAAGAGAGCGACACGATGGGATGTTTTAGCGTTAGATATGATCGGTTTTTGAGAATTTAAGGGGCTACCTCATGCACCAATCAAAGTAGCCGTTTAAAACCACCAATAGACCGCATCACCCCCGCGCCTTCGTTGTCAACCCACAATGAATTTAAGTGTATGGATTTGGTGACATATCTGTTTAAATTTCACTCATCACCCGAATTGAATGGATGATTCGACATGGTAAGTTCTTCCCTGGTTTAAATTCTCTCGAGTTGTTGAAAACAAAATCATTTTGCGCGCAAGGAGATTTAGAGAATTCGAAGAAGCAAGACGAGTAATTCCAAAGCTGCAGAGACCCCATGAGTATCAAAATAACTAGGCTTAGCAAGATTTACAGGTATGTATCCAAGTCTGTGGATTTTACATAATTACAGTTCATATATTTTTATCTTTTTTTGTTCTTTACACAGTCTCTATTTTTTTTTTTGATTTGTAGGAACAATGCCACCAACAAAGTCGACCACCATATGATCGTCGAGGGCACCGTAGCTAAAAGAACCAAAGCTAGGAGAAGGCTTCTCTCCAGGGGTCACAAAACAATTTGAATACATGTCGAGATTAGAGCCTGTCATCAAAACATCGACGAAGAATTATTTCATCCAGCCTACGGCCTTTAGAGATACAGAAGCAAGCACGCAGGGATCCAAGATGGCACTCCCACATTGGGGATAACTATTTTACAATATCATCCAGGAGGAATACTCAGAATATGTAACACAGAGTGATCCATATGTTAGAGCGCTTGACGACGAAGTGTTCCCGAACATCCGATTTTTGTACCTACATATGGTGGCGAGAAGAAATCCTTTTTTTCCTTGTAATGAAGTCCTAAAGTGGCTCATCGACCACACAGACACACATAAGTGTGTGATCAATGATGACAATGGGGGTTGTGTCAAAGTGTTCTTACCGGTGGAAGTCTAGACGTATTACAAGCTTAGAAACCCTGAGGAGCGACTAAACACAGATTTTGTCGTAAAATTCTATGAGTTCCCTAACACCAATTGGGTGATGGCCTCATGGTGGAGGGAGGATAGGAAATACACCAACTGGAGCATTGGCTAGTACTCAACGGAAAATTTAAGGTAGTCATACATATATTTGATGTCTCTCATCTACCGATTATATGGAGAGAAGGACTGCTCTAGATTTTCAGAGACATGGATGCCCTTATATTACACAGTGGCTATCTATGAGATAATTTTCAACTGGGGAGCCATAATTTCTAAAAAATTGAGCATATGTATACAACAGGATTAGACGTCGAAGGAGGGAGAGATAACAATTTTCTACATGGCTTCATATTTTCTTGATGTCATGTGCACCAAAAATATTCTTGCCATCATGAAT
>ML780976.1:572700-590711 GCA_009831015.1 Picea engelmannii
ACCCTCGAGCCAGGGATATGAATCCACAAGGATGGTTCCATAGTGTCACTTGAATTCCCAAACTAGTCAACACTGAAGCTCTCACAGACTTCTCAACACCCACAACAATCCAAGTACCCAACTCTCTTCTACCCAGCTTGCACAACCCAAGAGAATGGAACCACTTCTCTACCACATGATCTCTTAGTTTGTTCATCTCCTTCCATGGATCCAGTATAGTTGTTATAGAATATCCATGCTGGGACTCTCAAGACTCGCAACTGTGAGAAAAAATGAGCACAGACCAAAGAATACCAAACATCCAGGTCTTGATTCATGGATGGAATTCACCAGTAGTCTCTACAAACAACAATACCATGGATGCTCTTCAACAATTCATTTTCCTCCCCCCAAGCCAAGACACGAATAAGGAAATATGAGTGGGTGGTAGGATGAATGGAGTGAAATCCCAATGCAAGGTGTGAACAATGAGCAATTGGGTGAATGAGTACATGAGTGAATGAGTGAAGAAACCAGTATAAGAACAAGAATGAGAACAAGAGTGAGAACCCCCGAAACATACCAAGGACGGGTTTATGTAATTCTTGGAATTAAGGAACCTCTTGGCCTCCCCCACCCAAGAAGATCATGTAATTGTTATTCTCCATTAAAACAATAATGGGTAAATAAAATATAAAAATAAGCACTTAGCCCCTCAAGCCCCCTTTCTTGTGGAATTATAGTCCCCTGTAACTCTTGTCCTTGTTCGTCTAGAAGCCAACGATGTATTTATTATTCATAATGATCAAAACATTACATTTCCTAGGCAGACTGACCTCTTAATAATTGTTAAGGCACCCTGGCCTTTCATAACTTAACAAAATACATTATTTAATATTGGGCTCAAAACTCGGGGTGTTACAATTATTCAAGCCATTTGACATTACTCCACCCTTTGACGCCCAGAAGTAGAACCGATCATTTCACTGAATTCTCTCACTAGATTCTATGCTTCCCAAACCCTCATGCTAATTGGATACATTAAGCATCAAAAGTTCATCATCTTAATTGACAGTGGCAACACTCAAAAATTTTGTTCATCGTCACATTTCCCAAGAAAACAATTGTTATATCTATGGAGTCAACAACTTTCAAATTATGATTGCCAATAGTGGTTCCATGAAATGTGGGGGGCCTTGTGAAAATGTGTGTCTCCAAATTGGGAAGTACAACCTGAAATATCATATGTTTTCTATCAACATGGGTGGTTGTGATATTGTGTTCAGCACAAAATGGTTACACAGTCTTGGTCCCATCCTCATGGATTCTAAGGAATTAACCATGCAATTCCAACAGGCGGGACAACAATATAACTTCCAAGGCATCACAACAGGCTACCCTAAGATAATCAGTTCCCATCGAATGGAAAATCTCCTAAAAAAAGGTCATTCCAACATTATTTCCGAACTCCATTCTATTTAAGAAATTGAGACACACTTGGTGCATCCTGACTTCCAATCTATCATCTCCAAACACCAAGTTGTTTTTTCCACCCCCCATGGACTTCCTCCTTCCCATGGTGTTCATGATCATTCCATTCCTATTGTCCCAGGAAGTGTTCCTCCCAATGTTTGCCCTTATTGTCATCCCTTTGCCAAAAAAAATGAAATTGAAAAAATTGTTCAATAATTTCTCACCGTAGGTATTATTATCCCTGGTACCAGCCCCTATTCTTCTCTTGTGATCATGGTACTCAATAAATAAGGTAATTAGCGCATGTGTCCAGACTTTCGAGCCCTCAAAAAAATCACCATCAAAGAAAAATTTCCCATTTCTGTCATTGATGATCTCTTGGATGAATTGAGTGGTGCTCATTAATTTACTAAACTTGATCTCCATTTTGGCTACCACCATATGCGTATGCAAGAGGAATACATTCCAAAGACTGCATTTCGAAATCATGAGGGTCACTATGAGTTCTTGGTCATGCCCTTTGGCCTTTGTAATTCTCCCTCCACTTTCCAAAGTCTCATGAATCATATTTTTTTTCCTTTTCTCTGTCATTTTGTCCTAGTTTTCTTTGATGATATTCTCGTCTATAGTAAAATATGGACAAAAAACCTTACCCATGTGGGTCAAGTTCTCAGTTTACTCTCTCTACACCAAACTTTTCTCAAGAAATGTAAATGTGCCTTTGGATATTTGAAAGTGGATTACTTGGGTCATATTGTTGGCAAGGATGGTGTACGGGTGGATCCTAAGAAAATTGACGCTATATTGGATTGACCTCACCCAAAAACTCCTAAGAGGTTGTGTGGTTTTATGGGTTTAATGGCTATTATCGCAATTTTGTTAAGAATTATGGAAAAATTGCAGTGCCTCTTACTACTCTCCTTAAAAAGAATTATTTCACTTGGACTCCAACAAATGATCATTCCTTCCAAGCATTGAAAGAGGCTATGTGCACAACTCTTGTCCTAGCCCTTCCCGACTTCAGAAATATTTTTATCTTGGAATGTGATGCTTCTGGGAAAGGAATTGGAGCGGTCCTCATGCAAGATGGCATGCCTTTGGCCTTTAGTATAAAATAACTTTCAGAGCGACATCTTGACCAATCAATCTATGAAAAGGAAATGTTGGGTATTCTACAAGCTTTGGATCTCTGGATACCTTATTTATTGGGGCAACACTTCCAAATTAAAACATACCATCAAAGCCTCAAGTATTTTTTGGAACAACGAATTTCATCCCATGAGCAACAAAAATGGGTGACCAAGCTATGTGTCTATGATTATGAGATCATTTATAAGAAGGGAAAATAAAATGTGGTTGTTGACGCTCTTTCTAGGAAGTATGAAGAGTAAGGGTCCTTTTTTTCCCTCTCATTCATTGTACCATATTGGCTCGAATGTTTTTTCCATGAATGGCTACAAAACCCCAAAAATTCTTGATTGATCCAACAATTGCAAGACAATTCTCCCTTTTCTCTAGCGTACTCTTGGCACAATGAAGAGCTCTACTACAAAGGTCATCTGTATTTAAGCAATCAGTCACAACTTAAATATACAGTGTTGTATGAGCTTCATGCTTCACCCACAATGGGGCATTTAGGGTTTACCAAAACCTATGAAAGGGTTAAACACTATTTTTTGGGGGATGGTATGAAACTGGACATCCACACATTTGTGGTTGAATGTGATGTTTGTCAACCCAACAAGGGAGAAACTCTCAAAGCTTAGGGCACACTACAACCTCTTCTGATTCCACCAACTATTTGGAGGTACATTTCTATGGATTTCATTGTGGGCCTACCTAAATCATGCAATAAGTTGGCCATCATGGTGGTAGTTGATCATCTTTCCAAATATGCTCTTTTCTATTCTCTTCAACACCCATTCACCGCATCCACGGTGGCTCAAATTTTCATGGATAATATTTTCAAGATTCACAACATGCCTCATTCTATTGTATCTGACAGAGATACCAATTTCACCAACAATTTTTGGAAATAATTATTTAGGCTCCAAGGCATTCAATTGCATATTAACACTACATATCACCCCTAGAATGATGGCCAAAATTAAGTTGTCAACAAGTGTTTGGAAACATATTTGCGGTGTTTTGCATCTGACAAGAAAAATTAGTGGGCTCAGTGGTTACCCCTAGCTAAATGGTGGTATAACACATCTTACCATACAACTACTTGCATGACCCCTTTTGAAGCAGTATATGGAAAAAATCCACCTTCAGTTCTCGCTTACATGCCAGGTGTTTGGAAGGTTTAGGCGGTTGACAAAAATCTTACAGTTCGAGAGGCTATTCTCCATACCCTCAAAGAGAATTTGGTAATGGATCATAATCACATGAAGCAACAAGTATATCAAGGTCATTATGAACATCAATTTGTTGAAGGGGATCGAGTGTTTCTTCGACTACAACCTTATAATAAGACTTCTCTCAAGGATAAACATTTTCATAAACTTACGCCTAAATTTTATGGTCCTTATACAGTGCTCAAGTGCATGGTACCGATTGCCTACTAGTTATATTTTCCCAGTCATTCTAAGCTCCATCCTATTTTTCATGTCTCCTACTTAAAGAAGGTGATTGGAACTAAGTTTGAAACTCAAATGAGTCTCCCTAAGTTGGATGAAGAAGGATCCATATGGTTGCAACCACAAGCCGTCTTGGACCAACGTGAGTGTCACCTCCATCACTGCACCATCAACGAAGTGTTAGTATAGTGGGATAATACAACTCCAACAGATGCCACCTAGGAGCCAACTACCATTATGCATCAACTTCCTCATATCAAGCCTTGAGGACAAGGTTGGTTTTAAGGGGGAGGGAATGTTAGGGACCTAACCTCCCTAATCCCTCACGTAGGTAGAATAATATATTTTCCATGTAATAAAGGAGAATATTAATAAGACCTAGTAATAAGGAAGAATAAGTCAAATGTAAGAAGACTTAATAGAAGTTTCCACTTCTAGAAGATATTCCTCTATATTGTTCTTTTGATAGATAGATTTAGTATAAATAGGAGTCGAGGGCATGATAAGTTTTGTCTTGAGAATTATTTTAACAGAGCGTTTCTTTGTTGGAGGTTTCCCCCTCGAAGAGGCAAGTGAACATTATTTCCTTTTAATAAAGGTATTATTTTGGTGTTGTGGTTTCATATATTGTGTTCTTCCGCTGTTATTCTCTATAATATTTATGTTTTCTGCTATTATAATAGATATGGTACCTTACATAAATGGTGTGTGATCATTTATTTATATTCTCTATTTTTTTCATTTTTTTCATACATTTTAAGTAGAAAAATAGCAATTAAAGAATCTGAGATCTAAAATAAATTAACCTTCACAGTAAAGATTTCAATATTTTATTAGATTTGTTGTGACAACCTGTCCAATGGAATATCCACAACATTTATAGATCATATTGGTATTGGAGCATGTTTTCTTTGGGTATTTGTGGAAAGTTGCATGGATCCAGGAATCAATTTAAGAAGAAAGTTGTAAAATTCTATCCATGGCTAACGAGTTTGTTCATAACAACCCTCAAGATACAATAGAGGAGAGATTTGTGAGGTTGGAAGAACAAGTTGTTGACATATCTCACAATATTTTCCTCCTCATGGTGGCTTTAGCAAGCAAGCATAGAACATTCAGAGAATTGGGAGGCTCAAAATCAGAGAATGGATTAGATGGGAAATCGGGGCATAACGAAGACCCATAAAATGAGACTCAGAAAGAACTAGAGAAAGAGTAGTCAAGGTCCCGTACCATAAACCCTTGATAGTGTTTATTCAATATGGAATAAAAAGTGACATAAATCCATACCAAGGTGAGATCGATTCAATAGAACTGAATCATTGGTTGCAACAACTAGAAGTTTATTTCAACGTTCACCATATAGATGAAGAACACAAGATATCATTTTCTAGACCGAAGTTAGAGGGCCATGATTTAACCTAGTAAGAAATCCATATGGAAACACTTAGGTTGGAAGGTGATCCGCTAGTAACTAGGTCAGAGGACTTCAAAACCCTCATAAAGTCCCAATTATATAATATCGGGTATGTAGAGGATCAATGGATCTGGTGGTACTACTTCAGAAAGAAGAAAGGGCATAGTGTATAGGAGTATGCCACTAAGTTTAGAAACATGGCTATCATGTTGGGTATCTCTACCAAGAGCCCATACATACTCCTCAATTATCTAGGGGGTTTTCATAGCCATTTACGGAATCAAGTGATTATTTTCAATCCAAGGAAAGTGGACGAGGCATGTTTACATGCATAGTATCTGGAAAACATAGGCCACAAGAAAGGGCATCCAAGTAGTTCCAAGAAGAAACAACATTAGGAATCTTCCAAGGAGGGGAAGAATAAGTGTAAAGGGATAAGGATAATAATATGACAAATACATCACATCAATGCAAGGATCCTAGCAACCATTGTAATATTGATGGGAACACTGAGGAAAAGCGTTGAAAGCTACATCCATAGTTGAACTCGAATAATTGCAAGAAGGATGCAAAGAAAAAGAATATTATATCCATGGATATGAGATATTAGGTTGAAAGAAACTCTGATGTGAATGTGAATATTGTATGCGCATTAGTGTAGAAGGAGGTGAATCTGAGTACCCTTCACCAACAAGAAGAGAAGGAGATGACTCAAGTCTTCTACATCAAGATCCAAGTCAAGAAGACTAATATAGATTTCATGTTTGACTCTAATTCAAAGGCTAATACCATAGCAACGGATCCAGTCAGCAAGCTTGGATTGGAGGTTCATGATCATGATAACCCACATCCATTGGGATGGGTAAACAAGGATGAAGAGATCAAGGTAAGTAAATAGTGCAAGATTAAATTTGTTGTAATTGTTGATTTTATTGATGAAGTGGAATTGGATGTAGTACCACTTGATGTATGTGGAGTAGTGCTTGAAATACCCTACAGGTATATGAGGTACACAATATTCATGAAGAGAGACAACCCATACCAACTAATTAAGTATGGTAAGTCCTACATCATCAATGTACATAAAGGAAATTCAAATATCTCATTGGTAAGTTCCAACCAAGCCATGAAGTTGATTAGTTCTAGTAAGAAATATGTTTTAATTTTCTTAAGATAAAAATAGACCCAGAATGAGTCAATAAGAGTAAAGGAATACCTAGAGGGGTGTACTAAATATAAGAAACATTAGTTTGAGTAGTTTCTATATGTATACATAGGAGTATTAGAGGAGTCTAAAAGGATACCACCCAAGAGAGAAGTGAAGAAATAAATAAAATTATTTCTAGACTTCTCGTTGTGAAATATTAGGTTTTATAAACAATCCGTTCAAGAAGAAAATGAAGTCAAGAAGTAGATGTAGAAACTTTGGAGAATGGTGTGATTTGACCAAGCATATCACCTTGTGGGTCACCTATCATAATTGTACCAAAGAAGGATGGGACATGGTGAATGTGTATCAACTATAGAACATTGAACAATATTACACTAAAACATTGGTAGCCTCTGTCGGGGATCAATGATCTATTAGATTAGTTGCAACATGAAAAATATTTCACCAAATTGGATATCAAATTAGGGTACCACTAGGTACATGTCAAAGAAGATGACACCCGTAATATTTCCTTCAAGAAAATGCAAGGTTTGTAAGAATACTTGGTCATTCCATTTGGTTTATGTAATGCAATAGCTACATTTATGAGACTAATGAATGATGTATTACACCCATATCTAGATTATTTTGTTATCATCTATTTGTATGATATATTCGTTTATAGTGCTACCTAAGAGGAGCACATCTCACATCTCATGCAAGTTTTAGAGACTCTGAAGAAGCACTAGCTTCTGCCTAACCTCAAGAAATGTTAGTTTTCTCAACAGTCTTTGGTTTATTTGGGCTTTGTGATAAA
Source organism: Picea engelmannii (assembly GCA_009831015.1). Taxonomy (NCBI): domain Eukaryota; kingdom Viridiplantae; phylum Streptophyta; class Pinopsida; order Pinales; family Pinaceae; genus Picea; species Picea engelmannii. Next base: position 580,119 of record ML780976.1, read on the forward strand.
TGGAGGGGAGCTCAAGATAGATCCCGTGAATATGGAGGCCATCATGAAATGGCCAGTTCCTACAAATTCCATTGAAATTAGAGTATTCTTGGGGCATCATAATACTTGCATAAGTTTATAGCTTCATTTTCAGCGATAGCTGCACAACTCCACACCATAACATCGAGTGGTAAGAGTTTCCAGTTGGGGAAAAATAAACATAAGTATTTCGATGAGATGAATAAAAAGACCAATCAAGCACCAGTTCTTGCATTACCAAACTTGCAAAAGTATTTTGAAGTGGAGATAGATGCAAGTGGGTATGCCATGGGAGAAATTTCGATGCAAGGAGAGAGCCATGTATGCTATCAATCTGAAATATTTCATGGGGAAATTCTCAACTACCTTATCTATGACAAGAAACTATATGCCCTGTTTCAAGATGTTAAGAAGTGGAAACATTGTCTGATGGTAAAATATACCATCATACACACAGATCAATAGCCACTACACTATTTTCTATCCCAAAGTAAGCTACAACAAATCACATATTACAAGTGGATGGGGATTTTACAACAATTTCATCTAGTCATCAAGTATAAGAAGGGAAGCACAAACAAGTTGGCAGACATACTTTCAAGGCCACCCACATAAAAGATCACAAATTTTGAAACTTTGATGCACATGGATTCTGTTACCCATGATACATACAGAGAGACACAAATAGAAAATGAGGACTTCAAGGAGGTGTTTCAACAACTATAGGGCCAAATTCATGTAGAAGAAGGTGATGGAAACATTGATTATAATTTCTAGAATGGGTTACTCTACAAGTTCAATAATCTCTGTGTTCCTAAAGGTGAATGACTACAACTTATTAGAGAGGCTCACGCATCCAAGGTTGCATGAAATTTTGGTGTTGGGAAGATAGTTGCTAAATTGCATAGGTATGTGTATTGTCCTACAATGCAAGAAGATGTAGCACAATATATTATAGGATGTTATCTTTGTTGTACTGGTTTTTTATATGTAATCCAAAACTAAAATATAGGGGAAACATGACCTTTGGCAGATTGGGTTGAAAGTACAACTTCCAGAAAAAGAAAAGTGTTACCCCAGGGAGAAGGTAGAGGATACATTTACTCACCTCATTCAGTAAATATTTTGGGGAAAAAAATCCTCCCAAAATGGGGAGGTATGATTTAGATTTGATCATTGTAATATTTTTCATCCATTGATACTTTTAGAGTGGAAAAAATTGGAGGAATCAACTTGCAATGTCATTTTAATGGTAGATCCCACTTTGGAAAATTAGGGCTTGAATCCTTTTAGAGTCGTTTTGAGGAATCAAGCGACATTTTTGGGGGTAAAAAATTCCCCATATTTAGCTTGGAGTTTGTTGTTCCTCAGGTTATTCTTGGCTAAGGAACAAGGCCAAGGAACCCCATGGAGGAAAATATCCTTCTCACTTTAGGACTCAAGCTATCTCTTGGGCCAGAGGGGGTAACCCTCTTATATATTCAACTATTGACTATTTTAGTGTCACATCAACAACATAACTCTCATGCAAACTTCAATGCCATATTTTAGTGATTGTGGGGTTTAATTATGTTGGAGGAACTATGCATACTAGAGACAATAACCCTATTCTAAATATTTAGACCAAAGTCTTTCCATTTGGAACCATTATCCCATATTGCAGAAATATAAAGTTGTGTTGATGGGGAAAAAGTATCCCTGCAATAGTAAGGGGTTATCCCTGATGCAGGGCCCCGATTAGACTATGCACCATTTGGTTTAGGATACCCATCCATAATTTGGCCCAACTTCCATTGCTAGTTATGAGAGTGAAGATGGATGGTTATGAGATGTAGAGATGTAGATGAAGACTATGTAGGAAAATAAATCTAATATACTTCTAATATGTCCTATCCTATCTAAGAGTGAATCAAATTAACTAAAATGAGTTTTAATGAAACTAAACCCTGCTAAAAACCTCACCCAGATAGATGAAATAAATGTGCAAAGTTAGAAACACATGCATACATACATATAACCAGAAAATTCCAAATTATATTTTTTCTTACATAACAACTCATGAGCTCAGGACTTATAAATATAAGAAATAATATGTAATGAAACTAAACCCTGTTAAAAACCTCACCTAGATAGATGAAATAAATGTACAAATTTAGAAACACATGCATACATACATATAACCAGAAAATTCCAAATTATATTTTTGCATACATAACAACTCATGAGCTCAGGACTTATAAATATAAGAAAGAATAGCAATACTAAAAGACGACATTGAATGCATCAAATTAGTTTATATGAAAACATTGTCCTTACATTCCATGTGATCAACATACATTCCACTTGAAGCAATTCACAACAAAACAACTACACACACAAGTTATTCTCTCTTTTGAAAACTGGCCCTGGGGGCTTCTCAATATTTATTAACACAATATATGTCCTTGAATTAGTTCTTTAGTTTATACAATGCTTTAGATCCATTTCAAAGTGTGTCTCTACTTATATTTATACTATTTCCCCCTAACTCCCTAGTGACTCCTTGTATTCCCTTAAAGAAACTGTTACAAAATTGTTTGTATTCCCTTTGCTTGATGACATGTGTACATAGTAAAGACAAAATTGGAAGTGGTTCAGAAAAGACAAAATAGAGTGTAGGTAATAAAAATTTTGAATTTTCTATTTTTTCCTTTTACGAAATCTTTTCCCAGAGGTATGCTACCCATATTTCCAGTTGTTACAAAGATATGAGTCTACGGTATGCAAGCTCTTCTATGGTAGTTGTATGCATAACTACATTGTCGTCAAGGGACTGCATATCTTTCGATAATGTAGAAATGAATGAATGGACCATAGTATGGACCTTTTTTGGTTGACTGTGGTGGTTGCCTTAGCGACCTCTCATCTACGACTTATGTTATCTTGTACCTTGTCGAAAAGTTCCTCCATTACAAGTTTCTTTCCAAGCTCTTCTGGCTGGGGAAGTCGACATATCTTGATCAATTCTTGTGTTACCTTGTGTAGGTGTGAACATATTGTCATCAAGCTAGTTGTTTCTCGGTTTTTCCTTTATCCCTCTTGTTGGAAGTGATCTAGTGCATAGATGTCAGTTTTCCTTTCCCTGGTTGAGGGATGATAAAGATCAACTAGTGCATCCAAATTTTCTGTGATCCATGTATCAATATTATTCATGCCTTCCCAGATAGTTTGTAACTATGTGAGCTTGGTTTGCACCATTCTATGTTAGTCTATGATGATAGAATCTATGTCTTGAAACATGTGTAGGTTATCATACATGTCCTCAAGCTTAGTTATGACCTTTTCCATGCTATATTTAAAGCTCTATAGGCTACCTTCATCTACCTTTACCTATTGAATATTTTCTTCAAGTTCCCTAATCCTTGTTTCCTTCTCTAGATTCTGTTGGCACAAGTTTCGAACATTGTCTTCTATGGCAGTCATGAAGAAGGAGCCAGCGAAATATAAGGTGATGGGATCTTTTCTGACATCTTCGATTACAGGGGTCTATGTAACAACCAAGATTGGGTTTCCTCCTATCACATGCACCTTTTTAACTTGTTCTTGCACTATTTTTCTCGAGGATTTGTTATAGGTGTATTTATTCAAATTGGGGACTTCTATTGCTTTAAATGGAGCTCGAAATCCTATATCTATCCCACCAAGTTGGGATTGACTATTGGTTCTTTTTGTGAATATCTCTAGTGGGTCAGTGTCCATCAGGGTTGTCTGACTGTTGTTGGCTTCCTCATCCTTTTTCCTTTGTTCTTCTTATGCTACTTTGTACACAACTTCTTTGTATTCTCTTTGTGTCACTTTTGTTGTGGTTTTTTCAGTTGTTTCCTTTTTCTTAGCCTCTTTTTGGGTAGCTACCTTTGCTTTTGCCTCAATTGTGGTCGTTGATGTTGCAGTTGATGCATCGATTTTAGCTTTAGTTTTGTCAACTTCAATTTTCCTTTTATTTTTTGAGGTGTCATTCTTCTTCTTGTAAACTTTATCCTTTTCTCTTATTTTCCTATCTACAAATGTTTCCTCCTCCTCTGCAGATACAATCTATGTAGATGAAGAAGTGGGATATATTCTTTCGACTTGTTCTTCTGCTTTCTTTCTAGCCTCTTCTCAGGCCTTTTCTTCATATGCAATCCTCCCTAAGTTCTGCCTCATGATTTGAAGAGAAATTCATCATAAGTTCTAGCATCGTAATGTATTTCTTCCTCTTCCTAGATTTCTAATGTATACTCCCAAGGCAGACCTATCTTGTTAAAATTTTCTCTTATGACCTTTTTTGGGTTGCGTCTCCTAAACCTTTCCTCCTTGAAATGAGATGAAAGTAAAATATATACTTTCTCTTGGGCTTGTTTGGTGTTTGAAAAATAATAAGTTCCAATGTATAGTGTAAGTGGAGGCCATATCCCTTTCTTATCTTTGTAGACAATTCCACTGACTCCATGGATTACTGTATGGTATGCCACCTATTGAAGAACTAATATATCGAGTACAAATCAAGGCAGTAAATGAGGGTATTTCATGGCTATTTACACCCTAATGTAGGTGCCATGTTCCACTAGGTACCAATTTCTAGTTATTTTGATGATGGTGATTGCTTTATCAGTCATGCATGGAGCGGGTGAGCTGAAGATGAATTCGTACAATGGATCTAGGAAGTGCTCACAGATCTTTTGGTATTTTTTCTTGTACTTGTGCTCCCATATCACTTGGAAGTATATATGAATGGGATGGGCCAGTTGGTTTCCATGCCCAACCCATCTTTAGGTACTGGTGGGATATGCAAATTATGTCCAAAAGTTATGAAGACATATGGAAACTGGGGAAGGTCCCAGACTGATATTTTACAACTATAGTGATGGCCTCTATCGGTTATGCTAATAGAATGTCATCCTAGTTGAATTGTGCTCCTTTGTCCATGTAGTAATATATTAATGGCATGTGTGATATGGAAAAATTGGAGGCGTCTTCTTCCCCATACATCCTACAGAACATGTCCACCATGTATTGATAAGAATTTCTAAGGAAGGTCATGGGATATTCTTCAGTGGGTATAAGCTTGAAGATTTTGTCTGGTTTGTACCAAGTGGGGAATAGATACTTAGTTGTATACTTGAACCCCCCAACAAGTTCATTGTTTAGCTTCTTGGTTCCTTTTTTCAGGTGATAACATTTGGCTAGGTCAGTGGGCTGGAAAGACATTATGGGTTGTCCCACAACATTACAAACATACCTATTTTCCAAATCCATGCATTTTAGTATCCAAGTATTAGCGTCAGTGCAAGGAAACACAAGAGCATGGTATTCTACTTTGAATATTCCAGACCTTCTAATGTTCTTAAAAATCTTAATTTCATCTTGGTCCTCGACATCAGTGGAAAAATTTCTCTTTTAAAACATTTGGTACACATCCCCCCATATGAGAACCTCCTCTCCCTTATACAAGGATCCAAAGGTATCATTGTACATGGCCCGTAGGGTGTCTGGTTCATATTCAATATGTCGACCACTTCCAAAGGCCTCGATGGAAGTTTATTTATTGGTCGTTTTCTTTCTCGAAGACATGTCTAAATTTGCAAGGCAAAGATGATATTAGTGTAAAGAAAAACACAACTGATACATAAAAATAATATGTCTAAGTGTCTTCAAATAACTGAGGATTCACTTGAGCTAATGTTGGGTGGAATATCATGATATAATGATGAAAGTATAATAGCAGGCATGATAATCACTTAGGTGAGAGCTAGCAAAGAAACTGGCTTGAAAATATGTTTAAAATTGAAAATTGGAGCAGTTCTTACAAACTGTTTCGATGATTATCGAGGACATTGGTACCAACTACTTCGATAGTTTAATGTGTACATCGAAATAATCGGTGTGAAAAACTCTAATAGACTTAAGTATGTATTAGGAAATTTGATGGGAAGATCACTGATGGGACTGGCAACATTTATAACAATTATTTTGAAATGATCAGATGAGTTTGTGTTGAGTTTACCGATGAAGAGGGGGAGACATGAAGAATCAAAAAATTACTCTGAAAGTTTAATGTGAAAATCAGAGAGATTGTCATTAACTTTGTTGATGATTGACTTAGTGTATCAGGGGAGTTAGTGATAAGTTCTTTGATGAACTTCGGGTAAGTTAGTGAAAAGTTCACCAATGCACATCTATCGGGGGAGTTGTTGTTAACTTATTCTAAAGCAGTGGAGGATATAACTTGAAGGTTGACAACTTATGAGGTGACTCCTCGAAGTTTGTCTATGTTTTGAATAAATTGCTAGTCTGCAAGGCGTCCAAACTTGTATTCAGAGTTATTGCCTCTCCGATGGTCGTGGCCATAGATTTTTGTCGCTCTTTGGAGGGTTTGGATTTGTAATGGTGGTTTTAAAGGGACAAACTCTTAACCAGTTGATTATCATGGGACTAGGGTCGAGCAACATATGGGATTGCCAGGGGTTTTAGCAGAAAAGGTTTAAAAATTTGTGGGTGAAGTAGAGCTAGGTCACAGGATGAAGTGGGAAGGTTTTTGCTACAAGGGTTTTAGGAATTCTAGTCCTTGGAATAAGATTAAGCTAGGGAAGAATGGAAAAAAAACCAAAATAACAAGAAAAAACCCTAACCCTAGAATGATTAAGTAAAGAAAGTGAAGTTTGAATTACGGATAACCTGGCTTTCACAAACACTTGTACAATTGTAATTGTTGTGGATGCACTTGATCCTTTGGCATACTCGTTTCTATGCTTTTACCTCTTTCCTTGGTCTCTTGGCGAATGATTGAAAAATAAATGGGGAGGGAGACTTCTTTTATAAGCTTCGTGTGCATTAAATATGTGAAGTGACATCGAGCACAAATAGACAAAGTTAGTTGAAATCAATTAGTTGATGTGCATTAGAGGACTTCATGGGAACTACCCCGATGCACATTGGAGGACTCCACACATAAATTTCGGATACATTATTGGAGGAGGAGACGCCAACTCTTTCGATGAAATCAATGGGAGATCCTTTCCAGAGGAGATAGTAAGAAGTTGTTCAATGTCCATTGGGGAGGTTGGAGGGAACTCCTCCGATGCACATTAGAGGAGTTAGTGGTAACTCCTTCAATGTGCATCGGAGGAGTTTTCATTAACTCACCCGAAAACCCAAAATTGAGCTTGAAATTTTTTTCTAAGTGTCCAAAATTGAGAGGAACAAATTTGAATTAAATGTGAAGCTTGAAGAGCATGGTTGGAATGGGAGAAGGAACCATCAACAAGATACAATTCAAAGAGTTTTCAAAGCCAAAAATAAAAGGGCTCAATTTTCTTGAATGGGTTTTACAAGTATATTACAAGAAAATGGAGGGGTGTAGTGCTTGGCACAACAAGTTGATAGGATGATAAGTACAAAATAAGTTTTAAACAAGACAAATGTTTCAAGTGCTAGTGAGAATGATGTGACAATCTTTGGCACTTAAACAATACATTAAAATACCAGACATGCTATTGAGGATGATGATCATTAACTTGTATTGGTAGGAAAGAAAACATATGGAAAACATTCAAATGAATCCAACAACATGCAAGAAGACATATTACAAAACCTTCACATGAACCCTATATTTCAATAGTAGCTATGAAACTTAGATGAACTTGATTTTAGAGTTGGAGATTCTTTCATACTAAACATGTTAGAATTATGTACCCATTTCCAAAGCATTAAAAGATAAAGTCATGGCTAAGATTCTTTAAAACAAATCAATACAAGACACAGAGAATAATATGTATTTGCAATAAGCCACTACTTGATATAATATTAAAAAATGGTTACAAAGACAAATTTGAGATCAAGTATACAACATTAATCTTCATGTTGAAAAAGTAATCCTTTTGGGTTATTTACTCTATCTAATCTCAACAGTCAAGTAATAGGAAATGTCATTGAAAGTCCAAGAGACCTTGGAAGATGAACCTCGCCTTCACATCATAAATGTGCATAGATGTATCATATTAATGAATAAAATGTATCTCACACTTATCTTTATCCCTCTATCCAACAGTGGTATGAGAGCAGCTCGGTTCTTAGTTCTGAATTGAGCTATGGTAGTATTACTGGAATATTTGACAAGTGAGCGTTTAGCAGTGCGTGTGGACAGTTAAAGGCAACAACATCTACATATACTCTAGAATCTTGTTGCAAGGAATGGAGACTATTGTGCCTATCGGCTATTAGGGAGAGATCATGGTTGAAAATGTGAGAAAAAACATTTACGTGGAAATAAAAGCAATGTTGAAATACAAGTTGCGGAAACGTTTGAAAATACGGTGACAATGAGAGATGCATGCATTCAAAATACTCTCTAGAATTCAATTGAATGCGCTTGTAAATAATGAAGAGTATTAGTGAACCTAGGAAGGGTAGATTGAGTGTGCAATCAAGAACAATATGATAGTTTTCATTGGAGTTTACAACATTAGGACATCGCCACTTTAGACAAAAACCATTTAGATAGTTGGTTTGAAAGTGGTGATTAAAGGCCTGGCAAACACATTCCTCTTCCAAGCACAGACTCCATAGCCTAATGGCATTGTCTCTTCCCTTTGGAATAGAGTTTTTGATTATACAACCCTAACTTCATGTGTTAGGGTTCGGTGGATTGCACCTTCTTCCATTACACTCTACTGGGTACAACCGGCCCTCTATTAGGGTTTGCATTCAATTCCCTAAGTTTGCATTAAATTACAATGATGGCTCAAACATGGTAGTGCCTCATGACCATTGTTTCGTGTTGGTGATCACTTTCAATACTTAGTGCTTGACATTGTCTAACATACATTAAGCTTCCTTAAGGGTGCATAGAATTTTTTTTAAACTCTATGAGATCGCACACAAGTTGTAGGGGCATAAGAAACCTAGCCTCAACTACTGTCAGTCTCCCCAAGGAAGTCTTCAGAATTTTTAATCATTTCCTCGTGCATGTCCGAAGAGTCATTTCCATTTGGGTAATGTTGTAGGTTGAATCCAGTCACCCTAGTGATAAGCACACAATGTTTGCTCGGTTGTTGCAATTGAACATTGATCGAAGATCTTATTCTTTGTTGGTTTGGATAGAGGTCTTTAAAGTCGTGAGATAAGTTGCAACATTAGTAATAGGAGTGACAACACACAATAGCAATGACAATAAACTTGAAGCATTGTAAGTTTACTTGTGCGTTTTTTGAAATCAAGTTGAATTTTCTTGTAAACGGGTGCATTTTCGATAGACGTTGACACCCTCCATTCGCTACTTGCATTTTTTTAGTTTGATTATAAATTCAGGTTGGAGTTGCAAGAAAATCTATGAGTTTTGAGCTATGGCTCAAGTTGAGGAACTGTTAGAGTTATTGAACACTCTATTCCTTTCTTTAATGGACAATACAGTCACCATTAACAAAACCCCTTTGTAGTCTATTGTAACATGATTACATGTTTTGAAAGCCAAAGTAGCACTGTTGTAAACTTAGACTCGACTTCTTCATGATGCACTTGAGAGAAAGAATCGTCAACAACATTTTGAACCACTCCTTGTTCAGAACTTTCCTTTTGAAGATGAAGAAGATGATGATGTCGATTCATACCAACAACCATTGAAGCAACAACTAAGTGATCCAACTCTAGATTCAAGTACAAATGGCATTCATATTTCTCTTCCCAAGTGGATCATTATACCTTGGGAAGAAATTAGAAATAACCAGCATAGAACCAGTATCATATATGAAAAGAATGTCACCTTTCATAATCCATATTACACCAAATTGATCTAGTTTCAGAGTGATGAATTGCTACAAGAAAGTTCATATTCACCTGCTCCAATTCAAGAGAAGATTTTGATATGCCAATATTGTCAGCAAGTTGGCCACATGGAATATGAATGCTTCGATATTCATCCTTGTGAGAGTTGAGGAAAACACAGTCATCCTTCAGATAGGTGTTTCAAATGCAAGACAACTACAAGAGTAAAGAACCACTATGGGTGTATGAATTCTTTGTGATGGTCATCAATAGCCAAGAATATATCTCAATCATCCTGTATAATTAATTATCAGGTATTAATGTATCTTGTAGTGAAATGATTTGCATATTCTCACCTTGTACTTGACAGGGGGAACAACATCAACGATTGATAGTCAGGCTTCCAGTTTAGAATTCCTATCAGTTGAGCAACAACAATCAAGCGTGATTGGTTTGTTGTTTTCCTTAAACTGCCACTTAGTGGAAGAATCACAAATTTTGTTAGACAACGGTTTGTGATTTTCCTTAAACCTCCCCTTAGTACAAGACTTTCATCTACTTCTACATCATAGTTTATGGTCATCTTTAAACCAATATCGAGAGCACTTCCAATTAGTATAAGACATCAACCTACAACTTCTAGCTAACTTAGGAAATCTTTTTGGAACCATTGAGCCTAGAGTAGGGTTACAAAGTTTGTGGTCTTCCTTAAACCACCACTATTGCACCCTTTTCGTCACCTTGGTGAGAAAATAAGGGTTGCTTACATGCCCAGTTGGGTCTTGCTGAGCATGGCAG